>JAADWP010000144.1:0-40768 GCA_023336215.1 Globisporangium iwayamae | reverse complement strand
GCGATCAAACCCTTGTACTTCGGGTCGACGATCTCCAGAGGAGAAACTGGTGCTAGGAGACCACCCAGGGCTGCCGCGTTCGTCGCGTAGCTGAACGCGAGGATGCGGTAGCCAAACCAGGCACCTTTGGCGTCCTTGAAGCCGTCGTAGATCTGCGAGAAGTTGGCTGGTTTGTAGTTGAGCAGCTAGCCTTCCTTCCAGCGGCGGACATGTCTCCTCCGTAGATCACGAGCTTGCCACCTTCTTGGATCGCATCCTGGTAGAGTTCGTCAAGGGATTTGGTCTCTTCCTGGACTTCTTGAGCAGCAGCGTTCTGTCCGATGAAGAGGAGTGAAGAGAGGACGACGGGTACTGTGGGGTGGACGAAGTTTATACGCGACTGACCGACTGACTGGCTAGACTCGAAGAAGGTTGAGGAGTGATGCGAGGACTGATGAGGAGTCCTAGACCAAGTCCTTGGACTACACGTTCGCTGACTCCGTTTTTCTCTATTCCTCATGCAGAGAATGGCTGGGGTTTGGCTCCAGCTGGGTCCGTTGTGTGAGGTCCTGGGTCCTGGCTGCCTCCTTGGTGGTCAGTCAGTCACGCTGCTGGAATCTTTGTGTGGCCCCAGCTTGAGCATCACTGTGTGGCCCCAGCTTGAGCATCAAAGGCAGCCACCGTTCTGGTCATCTCTTCGCTTGCATACTAAAATGCTGGCTGGCTTTGGTCGATCACAGCACCTAGTTTTCAGATATTCTGAAAAATAATGATTCTCGCTGGCGTCGTTTCGTGTCCCCTTCCTCGAAAAAGAGTGAAACCATGCGTGCAGCCCACAGCGACGATGACGACGCGCCAGCTCATGACAATGCGACGCAATGGGCAGCGCGCTCTAGTACGAAAAGAACAGATGAAGAAGTAGATGAGGCTGATGTGGAGAGCATTCACGCTCGCGAAGGCTTTCTTGGTCGACCGGAGCTGCTCACTGCATGCCCTGGCGAGAGCGATGACGAAAGTGGGAATGAAGACGAAGCAGATGGGAACGAGCTGTCGGTGGACTCGTTACCCTCAGAGCTCGCCACTGATCGAACGGGTGTCGATGAGTTCCTTGAGAGCATGTTCACTGAGCGCAATGTGGACACGACCCGTGCGAATGACGAGGCGCATCGCGAGAACGACGTGCAGGACGAAGACAGCGAACTTGCTAGCGATAGTGAGCAACAGGAAGTGGGCCTCAGGGCTCAGCAGTATGAAGATGGTAGGCAAAATGTTGAGCCCAGTTACGACCAAAGTGAAGAGCCCACGTCGATGGATTATGTCGACGACGAACAACAGGACGCACCCATGGATGATCAGTTTCAGCCAAGTGTGTTGCCTGAAGCCAAACCCCATGACGGCAACATCACAATCTCTTCGTCTTCTTCTTCCATGGCCCAGCGCTCTCGTGCACAAATTGACCAGCCAAGCCAAGCCCAACAAGCCCACCCAAGGGTCTATCCTACTGCAACGCGGATCATCGCGTTCGACGTGGGCGGCAAGCTCTTCCGCTGCAAGGAGAGCCTCATCCGCAAGTTCCCACTCAAGCGCCTTAACCAAGTGATTAGCTGCGGCTGCGAGCGGATCGGCCACGACACGTTTTTCATTGACCGCAACCCACAGCACTTTGAAGTGATCCTGGACTGGTACAGGACGGGCACTTACGTGCGCCACCCGCACGTGGGCGAGCAAGCGCTTCAGGAGGACGCCATGTACTTTGACTTGCTCGACGAGCTCTTCCCAGACAGAATACAGCAGCAGTTAGCCTCAGAGGTGAAGCTCACATACAACAACTCAGTACCGAGTGTCAAGCTTCCTCCACGGATCCCGCCGCGTCCTCATCGAGAAGAGAGCAGTCAGCCTCCAGCTCAGCCTGAGAAGGCAGCCCACAAGGACAATCAACAGCGCCACTCCGAGCTTCGAAGTGACAACAATAATACCGGCAACAGCCTTGACATCATGCGCTTTTGCAAGATCGACTATCGTACCATCGAGGCGGATGGTATCCCAGTCGTGTTCATGGTGCGCAAGCACGAGCACCTGCTCGTTGTGAGTGTCGAAGGCCGCGGAAAGCTGCTGGTGCGCGTCTGCGATGCCACGGGTCTGCAGAGTGTCCAAGTGCCGAGTGCCGTGCTCTTCGACAGCCAATCGTACTTTTATCTGCAGGGAGGACGAGTGAAACTTCAGAACTGCCTGCTACCTGGTGGTCACACGTACACGTTCTGGATGGGAGTTGACTCTGGAACTACAAGCGCTACAGCCAACAGGGAGCTGAACGTGGAATTCAAGCTGCTGTCGACGTTTCGAAGCGAGGAGCAGTTCCCCACGGACTCGCTGGACGAGGAGCTCCAATCGCTTGTCAGTGGTGCTTCGGTTGCCGACGCGTTCTCTGAAGCTCAGCCCACTTCCCCTTCAGTCTCAGCGAGTACATTCTTGCCCTATATGTTTCTCCCACCAGGCTACGACGAGCAGCGGCCAAGTCATCCTGAGCATCATACGCAGGTCATTGGTTCTGGATCGCATCAAAGAATAAGCGAGTTTGCTGCTATGGTGCAAAACGGTAGCGATCGAGATGCGATCGCCCAGCAGCTCTTCTCGCAGTCGCACAACAACACCATCTCCAGTTTGCAATTAAAAGCGCAGTCTTCTCTGTCGCTTTCTAAGAAACCAGCCAAGAAAGGAGCGGGAGGAAGCCTGTCAAGTGCGCAGACAAAGGCCCAGGCTCCGACGACGCTCAAGCGGAATGGTGCAGCGATCGTCGCCGCTGGAGAAGCGATGTCCAGCAATGCAACAAGCAAGCCCCAGAGCAGCAAGCGAGGGGGCAGAATCACGATCTACAGGAATGCGCAGCTAAAAGTCGAGCAGACGCCACGCGAATCTCAAGCTTCGAGTCCTCACGATACCGATTGCCGAGTCAGGAATCAGGAACAAGAAGGCGGTGTCAAGGCAAAGTACCATGGCCACCAGCCGCGACTTTTTCATTAGGTAGTAGCTACAGTAGTGGTCCGTAATCGACTGAAAACCCTGCTGACGTTAGCGGCTCGCAATGTCGCTGGGACGATCATTGGCGACCTTGGATTCGAAGGCTTTGCGGCACCAAGGTGAGCTCTAGGCTGAGTCACACTGTCGGTACGGTTTGGGATTCTACCGTCGGGATCTGCTCTGCTTCGCTCTGTGTGTCGCCCCTGCGTCCATGTGGACGGATCCGAGCAATCTGAGAATGCAGTGAACAGTACAGTGCACGATTGCGAAATCTGAGCCCACTTTTGTCACGTGCGCCGGGAACGGCCGTTCATTGGTTGCCTGGCGCGCATGGAGATGACGGAATCTGTGTCTAAACCTGGTGAGCGAGTCAGAGTGAAATGAAAACTGACTGCAATGCGTGGCAGGTCGATCTTTTCGGCTGATTATGTTGAGGTCGTAATCCGCCAGTCGAGCGAATTACCGCCTTCCTGAAGGTGGGTAAACCTTTTGTGTGGCGGACGAGTGAGATACACTAGTGATGCTGTCGTCCTCATTGTCGCTAGGCTCGCCGCGGAACGAAATGCTCTGAGTAGCCAGTTGGAGCCTCAGTCCGTAAACCGTGACGTTTTGAAATGATTACATCCCTGACTGAGCACAGTCTCACAATCGTCAAGCGATAGATACTTCATGGCACGAGGTGCGGAAGTCAACACAGCTTTGACAGCATTCGGTCGAGCAATCAAGCCCGGAAACGTCTCGCTTTATCAGCATTTACTGTAGAAAGTAGCTGAAAAGTGAGCAAGCTCTCCTCGACTGTGAACCTCTCGAATCCTCTCGCTGTCGGTTGTTTGATTCTCGACCGTGGAATAAGTGAGACAACTGAAATGGACGGTCTCAGATGGGAAAATCCGAGTTACCGATGATCATTCATAGGCTTTGCGCCTCAAGCGTGAGCTGCTCGGGCTGTCGTCCGCACGTGGACAACATTTCGGTTGTCGAGTGCAAGAGTGAATGGAACGGATCCCGCCGAGCCGATTGCGGGCTCCTGAGCCACGTACGCGCCGAGGTGGCAACTCATTCGCTGCAGGTTACGCGTGGCGTTGACGAATCTGCTTTGTATCCTGAGGATCGATCGAGCCGGAACCGCAACTTAACGTGCCATCTGATTAGGGAGACTCGGAATACTTTGAAGCGAGTTGTGGCACGCGCGTGCGGTCGTAATCCGCGGACTTTTGAGATGATTACTTTCCTGGTGTGAGAGGAGCTACACAATCGCCCCTTGTCCTGTTATTGATTGAGCTTTTGAGCTGGAATGGACCAAATGATGGCCGGCTGGCTGAGCTCAGCTTCACCTCTCTAATAGGGCAACTGAACCCTCCTTATGCATAATCTGGCGTCACGCTGAGGCTTGGAGCGCCAACAAACTTCTTCGAGTCGCACAGGTCGGCTTGGAAGCCTTGCCGCTCGCTGCCTTCGGAATCGAACTCCTCTTCCTGTCGTGCTCTGCTCTTCTCGACACATCACCTGGTGTTCGACCCACGAGTCAGTCAATTTGGCCAGTTACCACCAAAAGAAGAAAACTCCGCTGGCGTCTGCCTTCCTCCTCCACCTGCATGCAAAACTTTAGTATGCGCTACGAGGATACACAACACCAACAGGAGCTTCCAAGGAACTGCTGTTGGTTGCTGACAAGGACTCGACTCTTCAAGCGCTTCAAAAAAGCCAGGAGACACAGACAGACAGACTCGCTTTAGCAAATCGATCGACACCTCTCCTTCGAAATCCAAGTTTTCCTCCAAAGGGCTCCTTGGTGGGTGCGGTGCTCTCGAGGAGGAACCCAGCTCAGCTTAGGCTCAGTTTGCTCCAGCCTTCGCCATCCACAGCGTCGCTCAGCCGAGGTCGTCTCTCTCTCATTCGCATATCCGCCACCTTGAACTCAAGTCAACTCCCCTTCGTCAGTTCTACCCACCCACCAGCTGAAGCACCATGGGCGTCCTCTCGCTCCTCACCTTCGTCTCGGCGCTCCTAGTTGGACAGAGCGCTGCTAGCTCCTACGGCGCCGCTAAAGTCAAGGAAGAGACCAAGACCATCGCTCAGCTCTACCAGGATGCGATCAACGAGGGCGGCAAGCTCGTGCTTTACCATGGAGGCGACAACCCGACTCAGCAGGACTCGCTCAAGGCCGCCTTCAAAGTTGCCTTCCCCAAGGTCAACCTCACACTTATTGTAGACTACAGCAAGTACCACGACGTCCGAACTGACAACCAGCTCGAGACCAACTCGCTCGTGCCAGACGTCATCGCGCTGCAGACGCTGCAGGACTTCCCGCGCTGGAAGGATGAGAGCAAGCTGCTCAACTACAAGCCAGCCAACTTCTCGCAGATCTACGACGGCTTCAAGGACCAAGACGGTGCCTGGTTCGCCTACGTTGTGTACTCATTCACGTACCTCTCGAACTCCAAGGGGCTGGGCTCACTCGCTGCTCCAGCCACACCACTGGACCTTGTGGATCCAAAGTACAAGGGTATGATCGCGTCCTCGTACCCACATGACGACGACGCTGTGTTGTACCTGTTCAACCGATACGTGGAGACGTATGGCTGGGACTGGGCTGCCAAGTTTGCCACCCAGAACGTGGTCTTCTCGCGCGGTTCGAACGTAGCCGGCGACGTCGTCGCGGCTGGGAACAAGTCGATCGCCGTGGGCACGGGTGGCGACCTCACACCTGCGATCAACGGCAAGTACCCGTTCCTGGCGTGGGGTCAGCGCATCGCGATCCTCAAGAAGGCCAAGCACCCAGCTGCCGCCAAGTTGCTCGTCAACTGGCTCACCACCGAACAGACGCAGCGCTCCGTGGGGTACTCCGGCTGGACCGTGCGCAAGGATCTCGCGACGACCAACGGCTTCAAGCAAGTCTGGGAGATCCCGAACGCCGGCGTGTCCAAGTTTGCTGAATTCATGGAGGACCGCGAGAAGGTGGAGGCGCTGAAGGCCACCTTCGCTTTGTACTTTGGCGAGGTGCAGGGCCAGCCGACCCCGGGTGTTCTGGGTCTTCACCCTGGACTCTAAGGCATAAGCATGCTGTTCTGGTGGACTACTTGTCTAGGCTCGCTTCGTTTTGCTCGATCTTCATTCCCCACAGCAACCCAATAAGAAATCCAAATACAGAGCGTAGCGTACATTCTCAGCAGTCACGGTGTATTGTCGCCTCATTTACTTGCTACTAAGGCTGTGGAAGGTTGATTGGTTGGTTGGTTAGTGACCATGTCATTCTAGACCTTTGGATGCAGCGAGCGTAGCAGCTGCTCCATCTGCGCGAGTCGCGCACCCGGGATCGAAATCTGGGACGACCGCGTCGCGCAGGCTTCCTGGAGAAAGCCCAGTACTTCGTTGTACTGAAGGAGTTGCTCAGGTGTCCATCCCTGACGACCTTGGTGCTTAGTCACCTGCTGTTGTCTGTTGTGATTAGTGGTCTCAGCGCTGGGCTTTTGTGTGACGGGCGAGCGGATGTTCATGACGTCGTCGTCCTCGTCGTTAATGTGATTGCTGGTAAAGAAACTGTTATCACTCGCCGTCCGCTGCCTCGACTGCTGCTCTGGATGCTGAAAATCGGGGCGGCGAGCAAAGCGTGAGCGTCCGAGCTGCTGTGACTTGCAGACCGAGTCAATGAGCTCGTACTGCACCATGGGCTCGCAGTAGAAGCTGCTCTTGCGGCGGTGTCTTCGCAGTGGTGAGTGGTGGCGACCTTGGATCTCGATTGGCTCAACGCTGAGCTGGTTGCTGTCATCCTCTAGTGGCAGTGAGAAGTCACCGTTACCTTGGTCGCCGTGAGGATCTTCTTTGTCTTCGCTCTCGTCTTGCTGTGGTTGCTCCGTGGCGTCCTTCGCCAAGTCAGCTTGTTGATCCTCTGGTCCTTCTTCTTCGTCTTTAAAGCTTTGCTGCTGATTGTGCGCATCGAGTGATCCTTCGATCGACTCGAGCCGCATGTCACTGATCGCTCGTGAGTGAGGAGAGCAACTCAATAATTGCACATCTGCGAGCTGAGACGAAACACAGGCGCAACGCCACTGCTCCGACTCAGTCGAGAGTGAGCACGTGCTGCAGCATCCGCCAGTCTGAGCTTCGGTCTCAAACTCGCGATTGTTTCCGTTCTCCTCAGCTTGGTCGGTGTACTCGAAGCGCTTGTAGAAGACCACGTCACCTTCGTCACCACCATCGTCATCACCACCCAGGTTGTTGTCCTTGACACTGTTGCACGTGTGGTACAGGATCGGCCGGATCGGGGTGCTGAAGCTCGCCTTGCCATTCAAGTTGCTCGACAGCGCTGAGGGCGACAGGTTCGTCTCGGGCGCCTCAGTCTTCGTAAATTCAGCGCTCATTGAGATCCGAAAAGTCCCATTCCCACGCACGCGTAGGCTTTGGTTTTGCTGCTGCTGAGTACTGGTAGTGATGCTCATCATAAAGGCTCGGGGTGGGTGACGATTCGATTCGCTTTGCCTTGGCAAGTCGCCTTCGTGAATGAGGCTGAGCCTGGGCTTCGTAGCCTTCCACTAGCAGCGTGGCTCGGGCGCCTACCTTCTCGCACCTATTTCGGGTGTCGACCTTGTAATAGAACCAGTCAGTCAGCTTTTCAGCTTTTCAGCTTTTCAGCTCGTTCAGGCTCCGGCCCCATTTCGATTCGGATTTCTTCATCTCGCTCGATTTCTGACACCTGGGCTTTCGAGTTCCGATCACCATCAGCAGCACTTGGGTCGTGTTTGGCTCAAAGCCTCGTCGCAACAGACGTTTGCTAGGTGCTGGCTTGCGATCTCCAGTTCATGAGACTATCTTTGGTCACTCACTCACGTCAAGATCCACTCACTCACTCAGCCCCATGGGCATGCGTTCGGATAAGACGCTTGAGCTATTACTGGTAGGTACTCTGGAACTAACTGAGCCGCCCCGCCTGTATGTAGCTAGCTCACTTGGCTTCGTCCGGATTGTATCGGTATTCGAAGCCGATCGAGCGCCGGATGTCGATCACCTTTGCACCTGGATGACGCTCCCTTCGCTGCTGGCCTTGGGCTCGGCTTTCCGAGCCAAACGGGTCTGGGAACTCGATCCGCTGGGCATGCAGGTACAGTCGATCAGCCTTCGGACCGCGGTATTTTGTATCACCAACGATCGGCGCATGCAGCACCTGAGCACAATGCACGCGCAGCTGATGCTTGCGGCCTGTAATTGGCGAGAGCTCCAGCCACACGCCTCTCGGGTCCTCAGTGGGTTTGCCACTGGTACCAATACCACCAATAGAGAGGGTTTTCACTAGCGTTGTGGCTGGTTTTCCGTCCACGGGGGACGTGATTTCGCCCTGGAAGAGCGCTAACTGGGCTTTAAAGGCGCGCTTCCGCGCTGGAGGAACAGCCACAAGCGCTTGGTACGTCTTGCGCACCTGGCCTCCTTGCAGCATGTCAGTGAACCTGGCGGCGGCGAGGCGGCTCCGCGCGAGTACCAGCAGCCCCGACGTCTCCTTGTCCAGACGGTGCACGAGGCGAGGAGTGTTATTGGTATCAGTGTCAGCTTTGGCACTGAAAGCTGAGCGTGTGAAGGAGCGTGCGATCGCTGGCAGGTAGTCGTTCAGTGAGGTCTCGAGGCCAGTTCCTTCCTGTAAAAGTATCAAAAGTATCAAAACGCAAGCTGTTAGTTTCGGCTCGGTTCTCAAATGGTATCAAGAAGGCGCTATGGAGTATTAAAGTAGCAAAAGGATTGATACCTGCACTGCGAGCCCGTGGGGCTTGTCGAGCACAAAGTAGTTGGTGTCTCGGTACACGATCCGCTGCAGCAGCTCCGATAGCAGCGGCAGTGACAACAGCAATGGCTTTGGTACCAGCTTGCTTGTCTGCTGTTTAGCGTTAGGCGGAGCGACTGCGTGCTGCAGCGTGTGCTGGAACAGATGCGCATCAATTGCGACTGTGAATCCCTCCAGTAGCACCGAGTTCGCTTTCCCTGGCACTGCTGTATTCGCTTCGCTGTCAAGTGTCGTCACGTGGGTTTGGACGTTTGGTACCAAGACTTGATCGGCTGACGGTGGCACGACGAGGCGGATCTTGCGCTTGCGCAGCTGCGCCTGCAGCAGCGACTGCGGCGCGAGCGGAAATTGCTGCCGCAGCCAGCGATCGAGGCGCATCTCGTGGTCGCCGCGTGCGATCACGTGGCGCATCCAGCGCAGCTCCTGTTGCCACTTGGTCATCGGTACTTGTGCTTGGTTTCCTTTTTTGTCAAGCGTGATTGATACTCCGTTTTGTTGGTACCACCTAAACAAGTTGAGTATCAAAAGTATCAAATGCGTTCTTGACCGAAAGTGTTGTCCCACATCATCGCTCGCTCAAAGAAGAGCCTTCGAGAAAACCAGTTCTTTCCCAGCGTTAACTGTTTTGCTGACGGCGAATTCCAAATAGAAAATGCCATACAGCATGGAGAATGCTGGCCCACGACAGTCCTGTTAGCCATTCAAATAGTGCGCCCACTCATTTTCGCTGGTCAAATGGGCACTTTGCCATTTTGACACCAGCAGCAGGCTACAGCAGCTACAGTACGAGCAAGAAGACAGTGACGATGGCGTCCGCTCTGCAGGAGAAGAAGGGCGCGAGCGACTACCAGGACCAGAAGCAGTTCGTCAGCGAGCTCTTCACCAGCGCCGAAGGTGCGTCTCTGTGACGGTGGCTCTCGATAGCGTTGGCTCTTTGATGTAGCTCTTCGTGCGAACGACTGGCTGGCAATGGCCAACTGCTGGTGAGAGTGCGCTTGCTCAACTGACTGGTTATGCGTACTTCTATGTGTGTTGTTGTGCTCAGGCGGTGACCTGGACCTGCTCAAGAAGACGGTGGAGACGATCCAGGGCAAGGGCTGGGCGGCCAATGGCAAGGAGGTGTTCACGGGCTTCAAGGACGCGCACAAGCGCACGGCGTTGCACTTCGCCGCCGCACAGGGCCGCCGCAAGGTCATCACATACATCCTCGATGTCGCCCCCGAGTACGTCTCTATTCACTATCTGCTTGCGTGTATCATGCATGAATGGTGCATGGCACTGTGTGGCTCACAATGGTTCGTTTGCTGTTGTGCTGTAGGTGCCTGAACATCGTGGATGAAGAGGGTGGCACGCCGCTGTTCTACGCGACCAAGGAGAACGAGTTCGCGGCCGTGAAGCTGCTGCTCGAGCGCTCGGCGGACGCGAATGTGGCGCTCACGAACGGTCTCACGCCGCTACACGAGGCCGCGGCCAACGGCAGCATCCGCACGTGCAACCTACTGCTGGAGCACAAGGCACAGCTTGAGGCCACGACGCCGAGCGGCACCGCCCTCCACTTTGCCGTGAGTGAGAACCGCGAGAAGACCGCTGAGATGCTTATCAAGCGCGGCGCGAACGTGAATGCTGTCAACTCCAAGGGCGTCACGCCGCTCATGTTTGCGTGCCTGATGGACAAGCCCGTGGTCGCCAAGGAGCTTCTCGTGGCGAGCGCGGACCTGACGATTACGATCACCGGTGGGATTACGGCGTTGCACATGGCGTCCGAGACCGGCGCGACCGACATCGTCAAGCTCTTCCTCGAGACGCGCGGTGAGGACACCAAGGTCGCGGCGAACCTCAAGTCGGACGCTGGAGCGGTCCCACTGCAGCACGCGGCCGGCAAGGGCCACCACGAGATCGTGACGCTTCTGCAGCCGCTCACGAGCGGCTACGAAGGCGTCGAGCTCGACGTGATCCTCACGGAGGAGCGCGAGAAGTTCGAGAAGCTTTACGAGAACGTTGAGCAGTTCCCGCAGCAACAGTCTGAGGCTCCAGTCGAAGTGGCTCAGCCGGAGGACGGCATCGTCGTACCTGAAGCCGTGGAGGTGAGCGCCGAAGATATGAAGAAGGCCGTGGAGCTCAAGGAGAGCGGCAACAAGGCGTACGTGGCCAAGGAGTACACCTCCGCCGTGGATTTCTACACGCAGGCGATTGCACTCAACCCGGTGGACCCGGTGCTCTACAGCAACCGCTGTGCCGCGTACCTGGGTGCAGGTGAGGCCGCCAAGGCGCTGCACGACGTGCGCGTGAGCAAGAAGCTCAAGCCGGACTGGGCCAAGGCTCTATTCCGCGAGGGTCAGTGCCTCGAGGCGCTCGAGCAGTTTGAGGATGCGGCCAGCGCGATCTGGCAAGCAATCCAGCTCGCGCCGGAAGACGCGCTTCTCGAGAAGCGCTTCAAGGAGTGCGTCGCGCGCGGCCGCGCGTTCCACCAGGCCAAGAAGGAAAAGGAGCAGCAACAGGACGCCACGAGCGCATAGCGTCTTGAGAGAGTGGATGGAGAGAACGAAAGAAATCAATGAGCTTGAGACCCAATTTATATAGAAATATATGCTCAAGTTTCGCTGGTGGTGTTGCTGACTGACTTACTCATTCTCTTATTAGCTCGCTCGTGGAGTCCGTGAGCAAGCGAGCGTGCATGGATCCTGGAAATAGCGATGGCGCATTGGGGGTGACGAGTCAAAGACGCTGAAGCGGTGACTGACTGGTCATGCAAGCTCACGAGGCTGCGCGCGACGACAGTGCGGCGCTGAGCCCAGATCAACAAGGCCCACAGGCAGGTGCATCGAGCGCCAGCAGTAGCTACCATCGGTACCAGCACGCGCTGGAGCACTTCGTGGTCGTCTCAGCGCAACGCAAGCGATTCTTCCAAGCGCTCAAGCGAGCAGAAGCAGAGCTCAATGCGGGCAATGGCGGTCGTGATCCCGCAGAAGATGAGGAGCAACCTGCAAGGAACACGGCCGCTCAAATGCGCATATTCGTGCTCAGCGAGAGCAACAAGCCCTGGAGCGTGTTCACCGCCATTGGCTCTTCTTCGGTGTCTGAGAATGTGTCGTCATCGAGCTTCACGACGTCGCTGCGAACAAAGCGCCTCGTGTTCGAGTGGAGCGATCTCCACGTCTCAGAATTACACAGCGCGTGCGCCTTCGGAGACAAAACGCTGGTTAGTAAGCTGTTAGCACAGGAGTCGTGCTCGCTGGCTCGCGATGCCAGCGGTCGCATCTCACTGCACCACGCAGTGATCCGCGAGCAGCTCCAGATCGTCAGACTCCTACTCATAAGTCCAGACGCCAAGCTCCAGGTGCACGTGCGTGACAACTCTGGGTACTCGGCTGTTCATTACGTGCTCTTCAGGCTCAAGGCGCTCGCGCATCGTCGCTATTCACAGCGCCAGCCAGCCCATAGAGTTGCGCTCCGCATGAGACGAGTCTCAAAGCGGTACCGCAGACTCTGGCGAGCCGCAGACGAGATGCTGAGGCTCACTTCACCACTGTGGCTCAGCGACTGTGGGGATGTGAGTACGAACTCCACGGAGGACCTGGACTTTAGTCTCCGAGCGCTGGACTGGCGCTGTCGTGGGGATGCCTGGGATGCGACCAGGAGCGGCGACCTCGAACGGCTCCGGTTCCTATTCGAAGTATATTACAATAGGGCTCAGGCTCAGTACGGGGATTCGCTAATCCTGAGTGAACTCAGGCACTCGCTGCTACACGAAGCATGCGACCAGCAGCACTTGTCAGTGCTCTACTACCTCATGACGCATCAGTATCAGCAGCAATACTGTCGAGTGGTCAACAAGCATTTGAAGGACGCTTCAGGGTGCACTGCTCTCCAGTATGCAGCGATGCGGGGCTTCCTGGAAGGCTGCGTCGTGCTCTTGGAGGACCAGCAACAGATGGAGGCCCAAGGCTCTTGTGGTGACGACACGGAGGCGCTGTGTCTAGCTGTGGACATACGAGGGCGAACTGCTCTGCACTGGAGCCTGCTGGCGAGCCAAGCACAGTCAGAAGAAGCACAAAGGGCATCGGTCGTGACGAAGTACCTGGTGACAATGTGCATCCTGGCGCTGCACGTGAGCGATGAGGACGGCTTCACGCCGCTGCACGTGGCGATTTGGCGTGGAGACCTCGAGATCGTCGAGCTCTTCGTGCGGCTCGGTGCGAGTGTAAATACTGCAAGCTGTGGCTCAGACACCAGTGTAGCCCTCGGGTCTGAAGCGACTCGAAGTATCATGTCGACAGCGCCGTGGGCTCCATGCGGCGCTCGCTTCCACGGTACCCATCGGGAACCAGGCAAGCTGAAGGACCAAGACGCGCAACCTCAGGAACATGGCCGAGCTCCTGCCGACACCGCAGTACAAAACTTAGTTCTACAGCAGAACGTGAACTCGAGCTTGAATCCAGAAGAGGAAGACGAGGAGAGCGATGAGGGCAATGCTGCAGACGAGAACTCGGTCGTCATGGACACGCTCAAGTTCTGGCTGCACACAAGCAAGAAGAAGAAAAAGACACACATTCACACCGTGAACGCTAACGGTGACCGTGCCGTGCTGCTGCAAGGTGCTTGCTCAGAGAAGTCTCAAATCTCAAACCCGAAGACCCAGGGACCTTCTGCAAATCCTGAGCACGGTCAAGCGCCCAAGGAAGGTGAAGAAGATGAGAATAACAACGACAGCTCAGCGCGGGGCTGTCGCAAATACGGCGGCATTTGTTCAGCGTGCAGCAACCACAGTGACGCCAGAGAAGATTCTTCAGGTGCTGCTTCTTATGGCTCCAGTGGCGTTATTTCGCCGCTTGTACTGGCGATCCGAGCCTGTGGACGCAGAGGCAGAGATCGTATCGCGGTCGTCGAACTCTTGCTCCTCGCTGGCGCAGACCCTAATGAAGTAGACGCCTCTGGTGGTGAGAACGATGGTGGAGTGAAGGCCTTGAAGAGAAGTCCGCTCGTCGAGGCGCTCTACGTGGCAACAAGCGCATGTCCTCATATCGTTCCGCTGCTGCTGGCACATGGTGCAAAGCGCGTTTGCGTCAGGCAGCTGGAGAGATTCTGCCTGTCGTCAATGGCAAGTGGCGATGCTACAGCTGCTGAGGTTGACACTGTGTTACTGGATATCGTGGACATTCTGAATCTCCATGAACACGCCATAGAATCGGCCTCGCTGCTATTTGCCGCATTCTTCACGGCTCGCTGCTTCAATTCGCTAACGAGGCTGCTCCACAGACACCATCGGTATCGTGGGGCAGCTGATGAAGACGCCGACAAGCAGGTTGATTCACCTCCATTGAGTTTGTGGAGGGCGATACTTGCGGGGCTGAGTGGTACTCAAGTGAAGTCAAGACTGACTGCTCATTCTCAACTTCGCTTGGATCGAGAGCACCTGTGGTTCCTCTACGAGTCTCTCAAGCGAAACCAGCAGCAAAGCTCGGAGCAGGAATGTCGACACCATGCCGATGCTGAGCTCAGAGAGCTCTTGTCGTATTGTTTGGATCGCTGTCTCACAACCTGGAGACGTCAAGTCAAAGTCACGCCTGTCAAGGAAGATCACGAGCGCCTCGAGCGCCAGCAGCTGGTGTCAAACTGTATGGAACTGCTGCGATCGGTACCAAACCCAGACGCACATCGGTGTGAGCGACCGGAGCCAGCCCAAGAAGAGCATGTTCGGTACCAAGCACAGCAGCTCGACCACTGCCTCGCGCTTGGCTTCTTCGAGTGTGCGCTCGGGCTGTTAGATGTCCAGCTAGCAGAGTCCCAGCGCAGTGCTGTCTCAATGGACCACTTGTTGCGCATCTACGGTGACGAAGTGCTCGGGAATCGCCATCACCGTTTGTTGGGGTTGCCATCATCGCATGGAGACTTTCTCATTGCCCTGGTAGAGAAGTGCGTTGCTGCGATGGAGTGGGCTCTGGCAGTGCAGTCTGATACGTCAACTGATACTGATCTTCAAGGACCACCACCAGTCGTGCGGGCGTCAACCGAGGCCTTCGTTCGAGTCTGTGCCTACAACCTCCCGCTTGAGCTTGTGAGCAAGATCTGGGACCTCGTCAGGCTCAACAACAGCGACTGTTGTGTGGAAATCATGGGCGGCAGACTTTGTCGCGTAGGAGGCAAGACCCTCCTCGAGTGGCTCGTGCACCACCGGCGAAGAGATTTGATCCACTTCCTGATCGAGAATGATGCATTGACACGCGCAAATACCATCTTGCTATGGCGCGACTGCGTTAGTGCAGTTGTTGGTGTGGCTGGCAGTGAGACTAACAAGCGTGAGCTCTTGGGTTGGCTGCTGTCCTTGTATCCATCCAGTTCAGAAGGTGGAGTATCTGGTGATGGTAATGAAGAACTTGAAACGATTGAGTGGCTGGCTCTGCACCGCGCCGTGCGATGCGACTCGCCACTTCTCTTCACGACCATCGTTGAGCCTCTGTGGAGTCGCGTCCTCTCTGCTGCATCCAGTGGTGATCCTAAAGACGTCACCCATGCCTCGGAGACCAGTGAAAGGGATCCATCGCCACCACTGTCAAGAGAACGCTATTCTGCCAGCGATAGGACGCCAGCGACAGCGGTCGCACCACTGCCACCAAATTTGCTCTTCTCCCGCCTTCGACGAATTCGATACTTCCACCAAGTCGCCCAGTGGAACGCACTCAAGCTCGCGACGTTTCTGATGAACGAGCGCTTTATAAAACCCCCACCATCCGACAGAGAACGAAGAGTTATTACGGCGCTCCAATGGCGCGACGTGCTACTTGGGCTGCGAGGCGACGACGAGGAAGAAGAGCAAACCGTTGCAGAATCCAGCAGTCCGCTTGCGATTTGCTGTGCGCTGGGTCACGTGCAACTCGCACGGCTGTTCTTGAAGAGAACTGGATCAGCGACAGACTCGTCAGTATTCCCGCCAGAGCTCCAGGATCTCCACACCCATGGGCTTTTTAACACCATCATGAGCCTCAATGCCCAGGTTTCCCAGGCTTCACAGCATCCTTATGGCCGCCAAGGCAAGGCGGTACAACGCCTTGAAGTCTTTCAGACAGTTGATCACTGGCAAGTGGCGGCCAAACTCAACCTCGTGACTCACTTACATGCCCTCAGGCTTCACAGTATCCCAGTCTCAACCTCAGCAAGTTCTGTGTCTCTACTACAAGGCGTCCCAGCCTTACTGCTGCTGTCGATCACCTCTGGTTCGCTCGCGGCGCTTGAATGGCTCCTGACCAACCATTTCAGCAAAAACGCTCGTGTCAGCAACCCAACGGTGGTCGAAACACTGTACGAAGCCGCCAGTAAGCACCCGAGCGACCTCTACGCCCTCACGACGCTGCTCCTACTCGATCACATCCCCTACGACGGTCGACTGAGCGGCGATGGCAGCAACGTGACGCTGCTGCACCGCTGCGTGTGCTTTACCAACCCTCAGCTGATGCGCAAGGCTGTCGACAGGGTGCTCAGTATCCCAGGCGGCAGTGTGAACGTGCTCGACGCCTTCGGGGACTCACCGGTTGTCTACGCCTGCATGAGTGGGAACCTGAGCAGCCTGTGTTACCTCGTGAGCAGTAAGAACGCGAGACTCGAGGCTGAGTACGAGGGCCAGGCGAGCTTCTACTATGCGCTGCAGCTGCTACCAAGCTTTGCGTGGAGATTCGTGATGGAGAAACTACTGGTGACGGACAAGTGCGGAAGGCGCTTCCTGCATTGCGACGGTGGTGAGACCGAGCTAAACGATGAGAGTTGTATCTCGAGCTGCGGTTGCAAGGGCTTTGAAAGTGGAGCGGTTGGTGAGACGGAGCGAGTGCAAGATGATGGTGAGGAGGCACCGCTGGTGGTGTGTAGCTTCTGTGGTCATAAAGCAGAGCATCACCGCAAGATCCCGTTCCCGCCCTGGTTCATGGACCAGTACGAAACGTATCTGGGCAAAGCCCAAGAAGCAATCATCACTTCCGATAAGCGTGGCTCGGAGAGCGACAGTGAAGGCGAGGAACGTGAACGCAAACTGGAGGGCTCAAGTGTGAGCGAAGTGGCGCTGGAAAACCAGCGAGGGCGGCTCCACGTCGTAGCGCTCACGGCGATCACAGCGTACAAGTACTCAGGCCTTCTGGAGGAGCACGAGCTCTCAGTTGACGTTCTTGATCCAGTTGGCGCTCAAGAATCACCGCAGACGTCGCCGTCTGAGGCTGGTGACTCGCACTCTGGAGAATCAAGCTGGTCGACGATGCCTCTCAACATACTTGGCGAGCAAGCAACTGAGAATGGAGATGAAGCCCAGGCAAGGAGCGGTCCTGTTGGTCCTGGCAAGCCTCCGGAAGCTGTGGGTGTGACGAAAGCGTATCGTGAAGATCACGTACAGCACCTCGCGGGTGGCTATAAAGATGGTGATCTCCAGGGTCTGCCGTTGCATCTGCGTGAAGAACTCCAGATGGTGCACTCGCCTGTGTGCTCCTGCCACAAGAAGCCCCTGATCACTACGACCTTCATGTGGAAATACGAGATCGTCTCTCAGTGGCTCTGGTTCTCAGCAAGTTGCTGGCGCCGACACAGCACAACAAGAACAACAAGAACAATGCAACTGCATGTGCTGCGTTGCAGCTGTTGGACAGTACGAGTCGCATTCGCGAGGTGGCGTAAAGACACCGCGCAACAACTGCAACGCCACCACCACTCACTTCAACTTGAGACCCGGTTCAGCAACAACAACAAGGACGAGAACAGCTCTCGCCGCCTCCTGCGCAAGCTCCAGCAGTTCCTGTCGCACTGGCAGTTCGCGAACGTATTTGTTGCGTTCCAGCGCTGGAGACACATCGCAGAGAGCGCGCAGGTGCGTCACATGCGCCTGCAGGCGCTGGTTGAGGACGTGGACGCGCAGATGCGCCGCACGAGGTTCGAGACGCTGCGCGAGAAGCACAAACAACTGCAAAAGCGCATCGCGCAACTCTGAGCAACTTACTACTTGTTGTTGCGCACAAGCAAGTGTGATAGCAGACAAATGCTTGCGCTTGTGTAGACTTGTTTCAGAATTGTTCAGAGTAGTTCTGCATGCGACTTGTTGTTTGTTGTCCAACAAGTTCTTGTTTGTCCACAAGCAAATAGAATAGCAGAACAAGTCTTGTGCGGGTTGTTTCAAAATTGCGTGCCAGTCTTACTGGCTTGCTTGTTAGCTTGTGTTTCTACTTGGGTTCATATCTTAGTTGCTGAGCTTGTAGCTTGTTTCCCATCCACTCTCTCTCTCACACACACACACACACACACACACACACATAAGAGCTCCAAAGGCTCATACCCGATAAGCCCAGCTCACAGGTCGTCCATGCCGAACACTTGCTCGTCGTCCTCGCTATCGCCTGTGGACTCGTCCTCATCACGAAAGGTGTCGGCCGTGGACGCCATGGACACCGTCGACTGCGGTTTCCACACGCCTCTTGAGTTGGTCGTGCTTGCGCTTGTTGAGTTGTTGCTGGTGGAGCTTGTTGTTGAGCTTGTGTTGTTGCTGTTGTTGTTGGCCTCGAAGGACTCACGCGCCTCGAGCGAGAGCTTGAAGTGCCAGTCCTCGTCCCAGAGTCGCGCCTCGCACTGCGTCCGGCTGTAGTAGTTGCTCATGTCGTCCTCTGCAACAGACAAGTGGCTCACGCAGTTGTCGCTGTAGTTGTTGCTGGTTGTGAGCAGCGAGCCCGTAACGCTGTTGCGGCGCCGGCGCATCTGCTTGCGCGGGATCGGCACGGGAGGCGAGCACGGCACCATACCGCGCAAGTACACCGGTTGCGACTGTTGTTGTTGCTGGCTACTGTGGCTGTAGCGCTGTTGCTGGTGGCCAGAGAAGGACGCCGCCTTGGGGAACGTGGGCGGCGGGAACGCCAGCGGCTGCTGCTGCTGGTGGTTGTGTTGGGGGACCGTGAGCCCCAGGAACGCTGCGAGCTCGGGCGTGTCGACCATGTAGCTGCCCGCGTGGTGGTGCTGGTCTTCGTCTTCATCGCTGTAGTCTTCATCGTACTGGTCGTTCAGGTTCATGTCGAAGCCTGGGCTGTTGTGCTTGTACGAGGTCGCGCCCATGGCGAGCGCGCGGTGGTCGTCCATCGCCAACAAGCCCATGCTGCCACCGCTCATGCGCAGCTGCAACTCCTGCAGTACATCGTCGTCGTCGTGGTCGTCGTCGCCAATCGGACTACTCTCCTGCTGATCCCTTCGTCGCCATTCGCCACTCATCCTCATCCGATCCTCGCGATCTTTGAGTCGACCCATCACCGCTTTCGTCTCCATGTCGCTGCTCTTGGCTCGGCTGTTGTAGAGAACTCCTTGGGCCACGGGCGATACGGCGCTTGTGGCTATCTTCCTGTCTCTGGTTGTGAGCGCGCGGCGCAGTGGGTCGTAGTCTCCGGCGGTGCTCATGGCGCGCAGGCGGTTGCTGCTGTCAGGCATCCTGTGGCTGTTGTTGCTCGTGTTCTGGCTAAGATTAGCGGCGTCCGCGTCACGACTGGCGGCGGAGCTGCGTGGCTGAGAGCTAAACTGCAATTGGTGCGGTGTCACCACGTTTGCCGGTGCGTTGGCGGTGGCTGAGGTCGTTTTCGGTCTTCGTAGCTCGTCGCTGGCGTCCATGCGCAGATTCAACATGGGAGACGGCGGTGGCGGGTGTAATGGGAGGAGAGCGGTTTCTTGTGGGTGGCTGGCTGGAAATTGGCTCGTGCTGGTTATTGGGATCCGCCGTGTCGCGCGTGGCGTAGTGGGCGAGGGGGCGTTTGCTGTCTTTCTCTCTCTTTGCCACCAATCAATGGACGGCGACGGGGGAGGGCGACTCGTGAACTGACTGAGTGGCTGGGAGTGAGTGAGATCGAGCGAGCGAGCGAGCGTTATAGTGGTGTGCTAGTGTTGCAGCACAAACGGACCCGTTACGAGGCCTCCAGTCGCCGGGGAATGGAGTTCTCGATCTTTCTGTGTGAGAGAGCAATGAGGAAGCTTCGAATTGCTTCCTGCTGCTGGCGGGGGAGTGAGTGAGTGCGTTTTCGAGTCTGAGGCTGGAAGTGGAGTGCGGGAGGAAGAGCTGGGGGTTGCTGGATCGCCTTGCTGCTCACGAGCGAGGTGGTGGAGAGGAAGAGTGGCTGTAGTAGGTGAGGTGAGACGAACGAACGCTGTTTGTTTGTTGAAAACTTTCTGTTTTCTTGGTCGATGGCGTGTTGATTTGCGAATGAAGACCACGACGAACCGAGAGATGGCGAATGCTCTGGTCTGGGGTCGAAGAGCGAGTGAGCGAGTGAGAGTGAGGTTGCCGTTGCTGTTGGTGAGCTCTGCTTTTGAGAGCAAAATACTCGAATTGGCGAAATACTGAGCGGAGCTACTCGTTTTTGGTTCGCTTTCCGCAGATAAGAGCGCGCGTGGGAGTTAGAAGACGTATAAAAGATATTAAATGGATGCAAATATTAATTAATGGAGTTTGAATCGACGTGTATTATGCTGCTTCATATTATTCTCCAAACGGACTGTGCGAATTGATTCAGTATATGTGGGAGGTTATAAATTGTAGAGCGTGTCTTCATTACGCCTTGCTGGCGGATTTTTTTTCGAATGCGTGTTGTTTTTCGCGAGCGAAGGAGTGGGACGCGCTTGCCGCCCACGCTTTCCAGGCGAAAGAAAAGAGCCATGCTGCAGCTCACCTCAGCTTTTGCTTTTGCTGATTTCTCAACGTTCAAAGTTCATCCTCGTCGAGCAAAACTCAGGAAACCAGCTGGTCGCTTCTGTTCCGATTCCTGCGTCCGCTTGAATTTAAAGGTCGGCAGCTGCTGGCAAAGCAATGGCATGTCGATTTTGAATCTCCTCGTGTCTCTCATGAGTCATGAGAGAAGGCATCAAGAGATTTCCGCAGTGTCACGACGGCGGAGATTCTGACAGCTGGAAAGCAAAGGTGACCTTGCTGTTGTCTGATAGTACCGATGACCGATACTATTAGCCAATAGCTTGGCTACTGCTGATCGTGTCCACTGGATCAGTAGAGCTGTTGTTGCATCATGAGCAGCTCGTTTGTGTTACGAGCTGCCTTCAGACCAGGTTTACCTCTACCTATTTTGTGTAAACCGGTATTTGCAGCTGTCACGAATGAACTTTTAAAACTAGTTGTTTTAGTAAATTATCCTAAAATCCGGTATGATACAATGGCAATTGGGAGCAGCGACAGTCCCCGCTCTCACAAAATCTGTTTTGCGCTGACGCACGCGTTTGACCATTCCGCGACGGCGTGCGCTGGCCAAACGAATGGCCCAGAGGCGCTGGCATCGTTCATGCAGCGCGCTGACAGCCAGTCGCTTGAGCTTTGCGGCCTAGTCTCGTCATGAATACGTGCTCATCGTCGTGGTCTGGAGGGCGAAAAGAGAGCGTACGCGGTGGTGCGCCTGCCTTCCCGCCGTCGTCTGTGTGGTGGCACGAGACAGGCTAAAAAGCGTCCAATCTCATCCGAGGACGACCATCGCGGTGTGTTTTGAGCAATGACACCAGTCCATACGTGGCACTTGGCCTCGACACGTCTCGTGTTTGGAGGTTGCGTCTAATCCCTCCCTCCTTCCTTCCTTCCCTCCCTTCTCTGAATGCCTGAGTTTGGGTTTGTCTCTTTTCTTTCAGTGACACTGACAGCGAGTGCAGGGCAGGACCTCGCCTCTCGCAGGTGCTAGGCAAGTGACCTTATCAGCTCGAAGCCCGCTGGTGAAGCTCATCAGACGCTAAGGTCTGAAGTCTGTAGCGCTTTGGTTTGACAGATGCGTAGCGAGATTCAAGAGAGAGAGAGTGTGAGAGAGAGGACAGCCGCTGCGAGCGACAATCAGCAGCGCCGAAGGCGCGTGACGGTCGACTGTTTTGGCTGAGTCAACGTGCTGGCTATGGCTTTGCACCAACAAAAGCCGGGACAAACCAAGCGAAGATGCGCACTTTATCGAAATCAACAACTACACTCAAAATAAGTGGACCACACTAAATTGACCTTATGTAGCCATGTTCCCTTGTTATTAATACACCCAAGTTCATACAGTGTTGTGAACTGTGACCACGTTCTAGGCCGCTCGCAGCGGCTCGTTCACCATGGCGACCTCCGCGGACACGGAATTGCGGTGCTGCTTGCTCGGAAAGCCGCCCACGAAGAGCTCCTCCGTGTCCTCGAGCAGCAGCCCTTTCGTCTCGTGGCACAGTCTGTGCACAATCACAAGCGCCAGCACGACCAGCAGCGCTGAGATCACTGCCATCTCGGCAAGATTCGGGAAGAGCTCTTGCGCCCAGAAGATTGAGGCGCCGCTGACCACCGCAGAGATTGCGGTCGCCTTGGCGCGCACGTTCGTGGGGAAGAGCTCGGCGGGGTACAGCCACATGACTGGCACCCAGCACGCCATGTTGCTGAAGACCAGCACCAGCGTCCCCACCAAGACGCCGTCGGCCGCTCCCTGTGTGCATGTACGCGCGTACAGCTCGGCGTCGCAGCCCACAAGGATGGAGATGCCGCTGATGAGGTGTCCGAGCTTCATGCCAATGCCACCGACGATGAGCAGGCGATAGCGTCCCATGGCATCGAGGATGTACAGTGCTGGCAGTACGCTGATGACGTTGATTGCGAAGAGGACGAAGTGGAAGTCGCCGAAGATCGACGGGATGAAGCCCGCGGGCTTCTGGATGTCCGCCAGCGAGTCGAACTCCACTGTGACCGTGAGCGCGAAGATCATCTGGAAGATCTGCAGCGCCGTGATGATGACGATGCGCTTGATAATCGACTTGTTCGTGAGCGTTTTCCACCCCGGGATGTCCGCGACGGTTGACGACTGCGTCGCGATGGCGTCCAGTTCACGCTGCACGATCCACGTGTCGCGGATGCGCTTGAGCGTGATCTCGGCGAGCTCTTTACCCTTGTGCAGGTGCACCCAGCGCGGCGACTCGGGAAAAAAGATGCTCCCGATAGCCAGCAGCACGCCTGGAAACAGCGGCACGTAGTAGATCAGCACCCAGTTGGCGTCCGCGGACTTGGATGCGACGTACGCGCCTGTGAAGAAGCCCGCGCCGATCATGACCTGCGCAAAGCCAGCGAGCGAGCCTCGCATCTCCTTCGTAACGACCTCGACGCAGTAGATCGGCAGCGTGAACGTGTACATGCCGCCGCCGATGCCCTGGAAGATACGACCACCGAGCATCACGTCACGCTGCGGGCTGAGCGTGACCCAGAGCGTGCCCAGTGTGAAGACGAACGTTCCTGTCATGATCGCCCACTTGCGCCCTGCGTGGTCAGCGAGCAAGCATCCGACGAACGCGCCGAGGATGTACCCGATCGTTGAGATCGTCGAGAACCAGTACGTGAAGTGGTCCCAGTACGCAGGCGGCGCCGAAGATGCGCACCCGACGCAAAACTTGCTCTCGAACGAGTCGAAGCTCACAATGCGAGACGCCATCGCCTGGTCGTATCCGATACAGAAGAGCCCCACGCTTGCCGCCATACAGATCGCCAGCGCGCGGCCGTGCGAGCCCGGCGTGCGCTCCTGGTCCACCGGCGTGACGCCCTGCGTCGAGAGGATCAGATCGGTCGAGTCCATCGCGCGCATCATGGCTACTGCTGCTAGTACTATAGCTGCTGGTGTTGGGTGCTGGTGATGGAGGTGCTGATGTTAAAGCTGTTGTTGCGAGCGGCGCGCGGATCGAAGAATGACTGAGACGGCGGCTCTCCAAAGAGCACGAGCTGTAGAAGATTTGATTTTTCGACCATCACTCCTGCGCTTTGTGTTCAGCTGAGATGAACCCATCTGTGCAGCTCCTCGTTTTCCACATGGTGCGACCAGATTTCCGTACACCAACTGAGCTGCTTGAATATCATCCGACAGCCATCGTTGTGAACAGCCATCGTTGTGAACAGCCCATGTACCGCAGCAGCTCAGCGTGGCGTTTGACTCGCTTGCGTTCCGTCCATCTGTCCTGCTACATGACGATCGGCTGGCATTGACACGTTCACACGTCGCAGATCTTTTTATAAAAGAATGAATCCGTACTTTAGTGAATCGTAGTGGTCTTATTCTGCATTTCGTACCCAAGGTTACGTTACTGGTACAGTGTACCGCTCCCGCCTCCTCGATCGAAGAACATCGAGCAGCTCAGCGCACGTTGAACCTCGAGCCTGCCACCAAAGCAAAGAGCCGCAAAGCGAAGCAAGCAGCTCAGCAACAGAGATGGAGCAGCAGTACGACGTGCTCTACAAAGGTACCAGGCGCTCTGTGTACATGGATAAGTATACTACACATAGATATTTGACTGATGCACCTGTCTGTGTGTAGTGGTGCTGGTGGGCGACCCGAGCGTGGGCAAGACGAACCTGCTCGCGACGTTCCTCGCGTCTGCTGACGACGCGAGTAACGGCAGGAGCAGCGAGGGCGACAGTGACGGTGGCAGCGCGGACACAAACAACAATAACAGTTCAAAGACCTTGATGAATGCAGACGGCACGGCCAAGGGCTTCTCCTCTGTGCGCAAGCCCACGATCGGCGTCGAGTTCGGCACGAAGGTTGTGCAGCACCCGAACGGCAAGCGCATCAAGGCGCAGATCTGGGACACAGGTAACGCGTACTACGTCATATAGCGTTCCATGGTGTTCTCACTGTGCTCTGATCCTGTTTGACGAACGCTTATTATGGTGCTTGTTCTTTTGCAGCCGGCCAAGAGCGATACCGCGCCATTACAAGCTCGTATGTGCCCGAGACCTTCTCGTCTATTTTGAGGTTTATGACTGTACACTACGCTCACATGTTGTTAATTATGTATGGCAGGCACTATCGCCGCGCGGCCGGAGCGCTCGTGGTGTATGACGTGACGAACCGCGCGTCTTTTGAGCACGCGCAGCAACACTGGCTCAAGGAGCTCAAGGCGCACGCGGACATCAGCAGCACGCTCGTCAAGTGCATCACGCTCGTGGGCAACAAGATCGACTTGAAGCCAAAGAGCAACAGTAGTACAAGTCCAGCAGGCGAGAATAACGCAGCACCACCATCTCCTCCATTCATCTCTGAAGAGCTCCACGACACGGCCGTGCAGCAGCTCGGCGTCATTGGCCAGCGGGCGTCGGCGAAGACAGGCCAGAACGTGCGGAAAGCCTTTGAAGATCTGCTGATCGCGATCTACGACGAGGACAAGGGCAAGTTCCAGCGCATCGAGCGCGCCGCGACGATTCACTTGGAAGACACAAAGCACAGCACTGGTGCTGGTGGCGGTGCAGGAGGAGGGAAGGCCTCGCGACTGGACCCGACAAAGTGCTGTACGGCCTAAGACGTTGGCTCGTAACGAGATGCCACACACGAAAGGAAACTGGAATCAGCTAAAGGTAAATCAAGAGGCACACGGATCTCTTCATCAGGTTGTCGCTTATGGCAAAATGGGTACACACAGTTGAGCATGTGTCAAAGGTCTCTTACAAGCTTTAAAGTCGGCTGGTCGGGTGGTTAGAGATGCCCGAGTAGAGCGGATCGATGTGGTCCTCGTCCTCCTCGGCGCCGATGCGCTCACCGTCGCGCACGTGGAAGAGTGTGCCGATCTTCTCGCCCTTGAGCAGGCGCTGCAACACGCCCGGCTCGGCCTTGGCAATTACGGCCGCGCCCACGGCGCCGCTGTCCACGGCGCGGATGCACGAGTGAAGCTTGTCCTTCTGACCCACGCGGCCCACGCGCGACTCGGACGAGATCACGCCCGTGTCTGCGGCCGTGAACGTGTCGATAAGCGTCTTGCCTGTGCCGTCGGCGCTCGTCATGTACACGCCGTCGATGTCGGTCAGGATGATCATGAGATCGGCCCCCATCTCCTGCGCGAAGAGCGACGCGAGCGAGTCGTTGTCCCACGCGATCTTGCCACCCACGATGATCGGCGTCTTGCGCCGCGAAATGACGTCGTTCTCGTTGATCACGGGGATGATGCCTACGTCCAGGAGTGTGCGCATAGTCTTCTTGAGGTTCTCGCGCACGCTAGGAATACGGAAGTCGGCGTCTGTCGCCAACAGCTGCGAGCATGCGAGGTGGTACTGCGCGAAGAGCATCTCGTAGAGCGACTGGAGCCCGCTCTGGCCCGCGGCGGCGCACGCCTTCTCGAAGAAATGCACAGACTCACCCACGCGTCCGCCTAGGTGCGACTGCATGGATCCGGAGAGCAGGTACTGACGATGCAGCACCATCTTGCCAATCGCCATGGAGCCGCTCGACACGAGGATGATGTTGTGGCCCTGCATGTGCAGCATCGCGACCTGATACACAAGCATACGCGAGAAGAAGCGAATGAACGAATAAGTCAGTCAAGTTGTACAGGTGAGTCGCATGTGCACACATAACGTGCATTGCGGTTGAGGTACCTGCTCGACGATGGCGCCGATCTGGCCCATGGCGAGCACGCCGTCGGTCGAGTGCACGATCTCCGTGCCGATCTTGATGAGGATCGTGTGCGCGCGCTTGAGGTCGCGGCGGATGTCCTGCGCCTCGCTCTCCGCCTGCTGGTGCTGCTGCTGGTGGGCCATGCTTGCTGTCTGTTTGTCTTTGTGTACTTAACTGTGAGGATGCGTGTGGACGTGTGTGACGGAGCCTGTGTGCGCGCGTGCTCGTCCTTGTGGTTGTGGCGGTTGGCAAGTGAGTGAGATCTGCAAAAGCCAAAGGCAAGTCTGCTGCTGTTTGCGTGACACTCCGAGGCGAGATTTGGAAGTCTGCATCTTTTATAATAGGTAGATCAATCTCAATTGAAATAAAAAGGTTTATATCAAATATAGTACTTTTAATGTTGTTTACGAAGATAGAAGGGGTAGTGAAGTCTGTGAAACGGTACTGCCTCGATCTTCCGCGCGCATTCTCTTGGCCCACAAAATGGCGAGCACGATGAAGGCTAGCGATGTGACTCAATCTGGGCTCGCAGCTTCAGCAGACAGACCGTCTCACATTACCAGTTCATGTGCCTCATATCCATGCCATGCAACCGTTATCCTCTATGTGTATTCGTCGATGCAGGCGTGGTGTTCATGTATGTGTTGGTTGGTTGGTATGTGTATTTGTGTTTCTTTGCGTATCTCTTTATTCAAATCTCTCAGTAGAGCTCCCTCCCTTCTCTCTCTCTCTCTCTCTCTCTCTCTCTCACTCTCTTGCTCCCTCGCGTCCACTCTCTCACTCACGTCATCCATACAGTCTCTCTATCATCATCCTTATGTCAGATGCGAAGAGCTACGGACATCAGAACGCCAAGAGCTACACTCGTCGTCATCGTCTTCCGACTGCCACCGTCGTCAAGCAGCAACAGGAACCGTCGTCTAACCGAGAAGGATCTTGTTGTCTTCCAGGAATTTGTATGGCGGGATCTCGAGGTTGAGCGGCGCCGGACCCTTGCGAATACGGCCCGAGAGGTCGTAGTGCGAGCCGTGGCACGGGCAGAACCAGCCGCCGTACTCGCCGGCGTTCGAAGTCGGAACACAGCCCAGGTGCGTGCACACGCCGAGCACGACGAGCCACTTGGGGTCCTGCACGCGCACGGCGTCGGTCTCCGGGTCACGCAGGTTGCTCAGGTTCACGTCGTTCGAGATCGCGATCTCCTTCTCCGTGCGGTGCTTGATGAAGATCGGCTTGCCGCGCCACTTAACGGTCACGGTCGCGCCCTCGTCAATGTTGCTCAGGTCGAACTCGGCGGTCGCGAGCGCGAGCACGTCCGCGGACGCGCTCATGGAGCCCACAAACTTGATGACGGCGAGACGGCCGGCCGTGGCGTACGCCACGCGCGCACCGCCCAGCAAAAAGTACGTGAACGCACGCTTTGACGGGTCCCCGGCGCTGATGCGGTCCTTCTCAAAGTAGTGGTCTGGCGAACCGTAGGTATCGACCGCAGCCTTGGTGCTCATGGCGGCGCGGGCTGTACGATGTAGCATTATAATATTTACACACAGCAACATGTTAGCAAAATTGCGGGTGACGTGCAAATTCCAGACGAACACGCCAGAGAGAGCTCTTCAAGACGGAAGCGAGCCACGCTAGCGACGCGAGAGAAGGAGCGACGCCATACAGAAGCGATGCAGAGTCCGCACACGCATTCATGAACATGTGCTGTTCTCTCTCCATAGCTTTCGAAAAATCCGCGTCATGCCCCCAAATCGACGTTCTCTCTCTCTTGCTTCTCGTTCCCGTGGACTCTTTCGCTTTCTCTCTCTCTGGCTGTGTGTCTCGCGTGTGGGTTTGTCTGCTTCCTGTGTGTACACACAGATGCGGATATAGAGAGGGGAGGGGGCTCACCTTGGAAGGCCTGGACGCATCGAGGCGCGATGGAGGAGCTCAGCTTCTGCAGCATCATGGTCGTCGTGACTTGCGCGGGCGGGGGGCGCTCTCTCTCTCTGTGTGACTGCGTCTGTGGTGGCCGACGGACGGACAAACGGACGGACGGCCTGAAAAAGACGTGTCTTTGTGTGGGTTTTGGTGGTCTATCAACACCTGGCATACTGAAAGCTAGTAATTGGGCCATCTTTGCTTAACCTCCAGAGTCATTAACCGCCATGCCTTCACACCCGTTAACATTCACATCGCTTAGCGCTCGTGAGCGCTCTGCTCATTCTTTATCACAATAAATAGGTTTCCATATCGTTCCATATTATCGTGTGTGCATTTTTGAGCACTTTTATACTATTTAAAATTGTCAACAGCTTTAGCTGGCTCTCTTGTATAGTGGGTAACAAATTTAGTTCAAATAGACAAATATATAAAATATTGGAGGTAAATGAGGGATGGTTTCCGTCTGGGACCAGTTTGGTGGTCCACAAGGTCCACTATTAGGCACTATGGAGCAATCCGCAGAGGTCTACTATTTGAGCACAAAACGCTCCACAATTGTCACAGTCCCACACAACATGTGAGACGCGCCAGAATTCGGTGCAGGGTCCATTATTCGGCCCGCAAAAATCGCCTGGACTTGCTTGCGTCTGGTTCTCCATTCTTCGATTTGAGCACCGCAAGCAAGCGAACAGCCAAGAGCTCACTCGCAAGCGTCCGTTCAGTACAGAAGCACAGCCCAGCAGCACAACCAGCAGTATGTCGTTCTTCCAGCGCCTCGTGTCCTACGTGGTCAACGACGTGGCCGTCAAGGCGCTCGCCAACAACCGCGCGTTCCAGCGCTTCGCGTTGCGCACGCACCACCGCGTCGAGGACGCCAAGTCGATCGCAAACGAGGGTGCGTCGTCGCTGCTCTCGCAGATCGAGCAGGCTGCGCCCAAGGTGCGCGAGTTCTCCGCGGCGCTCAAGGACGAGATCGCGCGCGACCTCAAAAAAATGAAGTAGCTGCACACACACGCACGTCGAGTGGTAGTGGTGGTGTGTGCAGCAAACAGTGTCCAAGGCATGACGAGAACGAGTACAAAAACGGAGAGCACAGTTGCAGATGCGCGCGCATTTTCTGTGTGACATGAGGTCCACATCAGCAGAAGAAGCATTAGGATAGCAGCGAGTGCGTGTAGTGCTGCCTTTTCTCCAGTTGCAGGTGATGCGCGCTCTCTCAATCTGTTTGTCTTCCTTTCCTAGAAGCATTTTGTAACAGTGGCAGAAGCGATTATATATGAAGACCAACGGTTGATTTTTTTTACTTAGCGTTGTGTGTCCTGCTTGGATCTTTCTCCACTCAGTTGTATATGCAAAGGCAATGACACGCTGTCTCGTGCGCAGTCGTTACGCCATACTCACGTCTAACTGCTAATACGCGCGCGCACGGCCTCGAACGCGAGCTTGCGCCAGAGCAACTTGACGAATACCTCGGCGTCGCTGTCGAGCACAAGCTGGAGCTCCTCGAGGATCTCGACGGGGCGCGCGTGCTGCGTGAGCTTCTTGAGCAGGAACTCGAGCAGCGTCGGCTCGTTCTCGCCGAGGTACTCGACAATCTTCTTCGTCACCCACGGCTCCATCTTGTTCTTCACGATTTTGTACTGAGGTGGGAGGGCAAGCATGTAAAGATCATGTGAGCTTCCAATCAGTCATGACCATGGAAAGATACACTTGCAGGAAGTGATACATACCTGGTCCACTGCCAGCCAGTCGATTGGGAACGCGAAAAGCTCGACGGTCGCAGTCGGGATCTGGTCAATCAAGCTCTTTACGTCCTGGACAAGTATGCAAGCGCAAGGCGGTCATTAGTCGCTTTGTAGACGCATGAACCATTTTCAAAAGTTCATCGTCAAGAACGCGGGTACGCATACCTCTGAGCGGCTGTTGATCCGTGCAACAGTCGCCGCGATGCGCTGCTGCACGGAAGCGCCCGCGAGCTTCTCTTCTTCCGTGTAGTCGATGGGCACGAGCTCTCGGGACGGCTTGACAATCACTTCCTCTTCAATCGCAAACGCCGACACTGTGGGGCTGTCGTCACGTAGCACCACATGACGGCAACATACCTGTCAATACATGCCTCGATACGCTCATCACAGCTCAGTAACAAATAAACGTACATTGTGACGGGCTTCTCCTTCTTGGCAGTAGCATTCGCGATCTTCAGTCCCAGGACGACCTTGGGCATCACGACAGCTCTCGGAGTCTCGACATTGGCGATTGCGGTTACTGGCGGAGGTGACGAGCTTTCCGCTTTGTTGACTTCGATGCTATCGCGCTCCTTTTCCTTCGCCTCCTCGTCTCGGTCGTGTTCATCTCCAGTTCTTCGGTCTTTGGTCGAGTCTCTTCTGCGTTTCGAAGAGCGCTGCCGCTCGTCTTTGTCGTGGTCCGATCGGTCGTCAGAATCCAACGAACTGCGTCGATGGCGTCGCTTTCGACGCTCTCGGTCACGATGGCGACTACGACTGCGACTGCGCGTCCGTGACCGACTCCGACTCTTCCTGCTATTGCTGCGGTACCGTCTCGAGCGTTCGCGCGACCGAGATCGTGAGCGAGATCGGTGGTCGCGGCTTCGCTTCCGGTCGTGATCTCGCTCTCGCGTGCTGCGCTTCTTGCGATCACGGTCACGCTCTTTCTCTTGGCGGCGACTACTGCGCGACGACTTGCGGCTACGGACAACGTCTTCGTTCTCTTCGTCTGACTCGGTGCTAGACTGTTCGTCGTTGTCTTCTTTCCGCTTGGCTCTCGCGGCTGCTGCAACCTCTCGCGCCTTCTCAGCTGCTTCCTCTGCTTCTTCCCGCTTCACCTCTGCTGCTTTGCGGCGCTCGTCAGCCTCTCGACGCCGCTCATCAGCAGCTTTGCGTCGCTCCTCGTCCTCTTTCTCTCTGCGCAGACGCTCCAACACTGCTTCGCGCCGCTTCTGCTCCTGCTCTTGCTCGCGCTGCTCCTGTGCCAGGCGGAACTTCTCGATCTCGCTCATGATCATCTTGCCGCGGATCCGCTCCTGTGCAAATGAAGAAACAGTAGAGTTTGTCAGCATTCCTCCAACTCGCACAAACGATGGGCTTACATACAAGCAACTGACCCCTTGCATAGGAGCAGTATCCCTCGACATGCTGGAGTCGCTGTTCTGGTTGCTGACAGCACCTGGGACTTCTGGTTTCTCACCTCCACGGTCAACACTGCTCTGGAGTCCATTCTGCTGCTGGTCTTGCTGCTCCTTGCTGCTGCTGTTGCTGGTATCAGCCGCCGCAGTCTTCTTCTCCAGGAGCTCGCCCCACGTCGCGACGTCGTTCTGCTGGCCCCCCATGAGTCCACTGCGCACTTCAAAGAGATTCATCAGCTCTCGCTTGATCTCATCATCACGCTCCTGCTCCTCGATCTTCATCTTCTCCGTCATGGCCTTCGTAGCGACATCGAGCTTCGCCTGCGTCTTCGAGTCCACTTTCACGAGAATCTCGCGCGAGTCCACGAAGAAGCCGTTGAGCAGCCGCAGCGCACGAAGCACGTCACTGGAGGTTGCGAACGTGCAGTAGCCAAAGCCCTTCGGCTTGCCTGTGACTGGATCCGCTGTGCGCTTCCACGTCACTACAGTGCCGCATTTCTGGTTAACGGTACACATCCATCAATCGAAGGCAAAACAAAGCCACACTCAAACTATTAGCTTATCTTGGATAGCAAGTATAGAGTGATTTACCATACACAAAGACAACAAGCGCGCGTGTTACGAACCTCGAGCAATTGGCGGATGTAAGAATCGTGCAAATCTGGTGGCAGCTTACCGACAAACACGTTCATCGGACCAGTGTCGGGTAGCTCCACGATCGGCACCGGGATATCGACCGTACCAGGAGGAGGTGGTGCGCTATTTGAGACACCAGGTGGGCCTGCAGCCATGCCATGCGCCCCAAATGGCACTGAACTAGGAAATACGGGGGCCATGCCGCGCGGTGGAAACATCATCGGTCCTCCACGAGGCGGCGCCTGCACCATCACGCCACGCGGAGGCATCATGCCGCCACTGGCCATCGATGGCGGGTGCATCAGTGAGTGAGATGGTGCACCCATACCTGTGTAGAAGCAATAGCATATACAGCATGTGAAGAGCGGAGAGTGAGCATCAACTACGCAGCGCCATCATCGTGCTGCTGGCACACAAGGAGCGTATCCAAGAGCTACGGCCGCGACGTCTGGCGTCTGAATAAAATGGCGCAGCTCACAGCTTACAAGACATGTCTGTGCACACTCCCATCACACATGAACAACACTGCATGATATATGAGAAGGGCGTGGACGTACCCGCGATTGGTGGCTGCATTGCTCCGGGGAATCCGCGCGGCGGTGGCGGTCCGCGGAAGGGCTGCATCGTCGAGCTTGCTGTCTGCCTGAAGCGATGTGGGGAACGGAAAGCAACAGGTGCAAGACCCAATCACCCAAGAAACAGGTTTTATTCTGCTGACTGAGTGGTGTGTTTGCTAACCAATTACCCACGAGCCACAATCAGCTCAGTGTGGTTTTTTGGGTGACGTGTAGCCAATCAGAGAGAACCAATCTTGGACTAATTTTGGCGCCAGCGTTTTGTATTTTTGGACGCCTTGGTGCAGCTCATGAAAAGCTGCAGAGCTCCATTCGGCCGAGAAGAGGAGAACAGTTCCGCAATTGCCGCCTTCCCACCAAGCCACCACTCGCCCTCCCAGCTACGTCAAGATGCACCGTGCGAAGCCAAAGACCCCGCTCAATGTATACATGCTAACTGCTGTGTGCTTGTGAGCTATCGTCGCTCCCCATGCGTATGCTGATATGCTATTGTGTCATTGCTGTTCGTTCATCAGGCGATGGAGAAGCGCATTCCGCAGAACCCAAAGTACAAGAACCTGCAGAGCAAGATCGACACAGGCGCGACAATCAACAAAGTGCGGCTCATATGTACGTCATGCATCGCGATGGTGTCTATCTGTAAAGTATGGATGCTTATCAGGTGACTAAACGCTCGTCGTCACGCCTATGTAGCCACAAAAGAGTTTTTGAAGCGACGCGACGAGACGTTTCGCCGTATCACGTGCGCGTGTCTGGCCGAGCTCTTCGGCGAGTACGAAGACACTGGCAGCGGCGGCGACAGCAATCCCGGACAGCCCGAGATGGTCGCGCGCATGGTCAAGAAGGGCGACGGCAAGTTCGTGATGGAGCGCGTGCCAGCCGAGGACAACCAGTCGACCAGCGGAGGACCACGCATTGTGAGCTACGACGCCGAAGAGCAGGAGGAGTATGACCCGCCCTACCTGATCCTCGACACGCGACCCAAGGAAGAGTTCGCGGTGAACCGCATCCACCGCGCAAAGAGCTTCCCGGCGTCGTACCTCTGCCGCGACCAGCTGCTCCCAGAGATGCACCGATTTGTAAGTCAAACATGCCACCACCGGCTATACTTGAATCTATTTTCACACTCATGCGCGTCTCTCCATGTTAAAACAGAAAAATCAGGAGAGCAAGTTGATCATTCTCTACGACCTCGACGAGAAGGTGATCACGCAGACGGCGCACACGCTCGTGCAGCGCGGCTTTGACAACATCTACGTGCTCACGGGCGGGCTCGTCGAGTATGCCGACATGAACCCGGACCACATCGAGGGCGTTCCGCTCCCCAAGCGATCCGTGGATCCAAGCAAGAAACCCACGCGCGACGTCTACAAGGGGTCGTCGGGCATGTCGACCACTGGACCGAAGAGCGTCAAGAGCGTGTCGACGCGTAGAAAGGACTCGGCGTCGGACGCGAGCTCCGTCTCGAGCAGCCTGAGCGTCGCTGAGACCGTCATCTCCAAGGCTGTGGCGCGCAAGGCGCGCGTGCAGGGTGTCACCAACTACAGATAGACAGAACGCACAATTGCTTATGGAGCTCTTCGAGACAATCTCTCACAATATAAAGGTCCAGTGCATCTTCATCATTCCAACTGGAGCATTGGCGCTGTAGCAACCAAATCAACACGTATTGAACACCCACACAGGCACTGCAAGTATACATACTACGTCTCTTCTCACTCAAAGCCAATCACACTTGTTTGCTTCATCAAGCTTTTCATGTCATCACTTTAAGCTTTACGCGACCCAGCCGCACACACAAATCAAATACAAACGCAGGAATCAATGCAATCTACGCGGATTCTGCAAACTTGTTCATCGCAACCGCCATGTCGATGTCCTGTGAGCACACCCGACCATCACATAGACAGCAGTTAGATACTTGCAGCTATTTCAGCAAATACACATGCGTAACATCAACAGTTAGACGTACATTCTTGGAGAGACCACCGCAGTCGTGCGTGCTGAGCGTCACCTCCACGCGATTGTAGACGTTGAACCACTCTGGGTGGTGGTTCATCTTCTCTGCGAGCTCGGCAGTCTGGCTCATGAACCCCCAGGCGTCGTTGAAGTCCTTGAACTGGAACGTGCGCTGGATCGCGTCCCGGTTCGCCACGGGCTGCCACGCGGACGTGATCTGCGCGAACGCCTCGGTGCGCTCCTCCTCGTTCAGACGTGTCGGGAAGCCAGCGGTAGCGTTGAACGCGCGCGTAGAGCGCTTGCTGGCTGTCGTAGTGAGTTTCTGCATCTGGCGCATCAACATCATCTTGAGCGAATGTACGAACGAATGCGCACTCGGTCGACGGATTCCGGAATGAGAGCTCTTCGTCTCGACTCGTCTTGGTGTGAACGCGGTCTTCATGTGCAGCAGAGTGACGCGAGCGTGTCTAAGAACCCACATCTCGCATTTTAGCCAATCATGTTAGCCAATTCAACTTGAAGGTAGATTTGGACGATATAATTGGTTGAAATGGGGGAGTTTGATAGCTGAATATGGTTGATTGGACAAAAGCACATCAGCTGGACGTGGATGAAAATGCTGCTGCTCATGGACGGCGATGAATACTAGCAAGCAGTGGCAGTCCAAGCAGCAGTGAGCGACAGTGATGGTGAAACGATTTAAATTTGGGCTATTACTTAATGTGTACAGATGCATCTACCTCCTTCTGTTGCGTCATGCGCTCGCTCTCTAGTTCTTGCGCTTGCGGTTGAACGCCTTGAGCTCCTTGCGGTACGCGTCACTGATGGTCGACGACACCTTGCGCAGGTCCGTCAGTCCCGAGCGCAGTGCTTCGTCGCTCGGCACGCCTGTCATCATAGCAACATCACCATTATGAACAGATACAGAGTCAGATCAACTGCATTATAAGGCGCTAATGCAAGGATTGTGTAGTGAGCGTACCGAGTCGAGTCTGCAGACGCACGTGCATCTTTGGCTCGGACGGGTGAGGGATCGTGTACCCGCAGAAGTCAACATCCGGGCTGCACAATCACAAAAACGAAACGCAACACGTAAATACACCAAGCACCATAGCATCACAATTGTCGTCATGGATAAACGGACGGAGCGCGCCACCACCATGACGAGACATCTCAGTCGCTGGCGCGCCTTCGTCCAAGCCAATCAATCAATAGACTTACTTTCTCATAAGTACGTGACGCAGCGCATTGCCGAGCGTGTGGTCCTCCTCGTGGAAGACGTAGGTCTTGGAGTAGTCGGTCGACGCCGTGTGCACGTCGAGCTTCTTCACGGCCGCCATGTTGCTTCGTTGCTTCGTTGCTTCGTTGCTTTCTTGCTCCTCCAGTCTCGAATGGCACCAGCAGCCACGATGCCTTTTCACACACGGTCCAGTCAACAAGCGCGGTCCCTAACTTCGGGACCTCAAATTGTGGCTCAAAACTGGATTCACACAGTTTAGGTAAAGTGGTCCACATCAATTTACTACACAAAGGTATATTGTGTAGCTATATGCTATCAAATAGGATATGCGTAACACTTGATGAAGCCGGGCGTGCCTTGCTTTGCGTGCGTCTTCCAGCAATAGAGCTCTGTGCAAATTGCATGTGAAGCGAGAGCATGCGCATTCACTGTATGGGCGCTATCGCCACAACGAATCCAGTTGAAGGGAGTGGTCATACGCTCTTGCATCATGGCCCCGGTCAAGGTGATGATGACACCAAAACCGCCTCGCTAAAATCTGAGTCACTCTTGTCATCTCAGTCTACCATTGGTTGAAATTACGTTTGAGTTGAATATCTACCAATCGAAAGCTCCCGTGGTGACTTTTTCTTGTATTTCGCCGTTTTCACTTACTTGCTTTTTTGAAAAGCGGAAAAGATTCTTCTAAAAGGCAAACGCGAAGGAAGGAAGCTCAAGAGAAGCATGCCGACGCAGGCGTCGTCGTCCAGCAGCAAGGCGAGCGTCTTTGGGAGCAACTCAACGTTCGGCTCTGCAAGCGCCGCCTCCCACCACCAGCTGCTGCAGCAGCAGCGACCAGGCAACAACCAAGAGGATGAGCACAGCAACCACAGCAGCAAACAGAACACCACCAGCAGCAGCAGGATCTCCAGGCAGGAGCAGTCGTTTGAGAAACAGAAGGAACTGGTGGCCGCCGCGACCGCCAAGGCCTTCGCGAACCGCAGTGGCAGCAGCATTGGTGGCTCGCACTTTCTCTCCACTAGTCAGTTCGCCAGCATGAACGTCGACGGCATCAACCCGTACGTGGAGCAGCAACACAGCGAAGATGAAGAAGACGACGACGAGTACGAGGAGTACGAAGTGTACGATGACGAAGAAGACGGCGGAAACCAGAACCTGGAGGAGTGGGAGAACCCATCATATTTGGTGAAGAACCTGGACACGGGCGAGTCGTATAACGTCGAGGAGATCGACCAGCACTACAACCTCGTGACGCTCGACGCCGTCGCCGCGCAGCACGAGTCCAAGTACGTGCGGTAATGCGTATCGGTAGTGAAGATATACGTGTATGTGCATACTAACTGGTTGTATCTGTAGAAATGAACAGGGCGGTGAGACGTCGACGTCGTCGTACCTCCTCCAGCTGTATACCGCGGACGAGACGGCGGACATTGAGATCGAGGAGTTCCCGATTGATGACACGACGCGCTCACGCACGGCAAACCTGTCAGTGGACGCGGCAACAGAGCCAATCGACCCAGTCAAGTGCAAGTTCACGGGCTGCAACGAGATCCACCAACGGCCGTCCGGATACTGCTCGGACCACGAGATGGTGGCCAAGGAGGAGGAGGACTCGCGCGCGCAGGCGTTGTACCTGATCCCTATGGGCGCACGCGCCGAGTTCGTCAAGATCGGCGGCCACGGCTTCGTGTACGACAACTCCAGCCGCTTGTATACGGTGTACGCAATAGAGATGCGCTGCGCGCAGTCGGGCGCGTCCTGGGTCATCTACCGGCGTTACCAGGAGTTCAAACTGCTGAATGACGCTTTACGGCCGCTGGGCGTGCGCGTGCCGATCCTACCACCTAAGAAGATTTTTGGTGCGTTCGAGCCTGAGTTCATCCTCAAGCGCCAGGGCGAGCTCTCTGAGTGGCTGCGCAGCCTACTCAACTACGACCGCGTGGACCAGTCGGCCAAGAACCCGCATCTGCTCGACGATGTGCGCAAGTTCCTAACGAGCAAGGCGGACCAGGCGCCATTCTTGCTGGACCGTCTGCCGCTGAAGAAGTCTCGTTTCTTTGGCGCGTCGATCGCCGATGATGACGATGATGAGGGTGGCACTGGCCGGCGGTCCAGCGGCGGCACTCTGCACCAGAGCGTGACGCTGCAGGACTTCCAGATGATCCAGGTGATTGGCCGCGGGTCGTTCGGGAAGGTGGTGCTCGTGGGTCAGCGCGAAACGAAGAAGCTGTATGCGATGAAGATCCTGTCTAAGGAAAACATTGTGAAGCGCAAGCAGGTGGAACACACGCGCACAGAGCGCCGCGTGCTGGGCTGCACCAAGCATCCGTTCATCGTTGGCCTGCACTACGCATTCCAGACGCCGCAACGACTATACTTTGTGCTGGATTACTGCCCCGGCGGCGAGCTCTTCTACCACCTATCGCGCATGAAGAAGCTGCCGGAGCACATGGCATGCTTCTACGCGGCCGAGATCACGCTGGCGCTCGAGCACCTGCATGGCCTGGGCGTGGTCTACCGCGACCTTAAACCCGAGAACATTTTGCTCACTAAGGACGGGCACATCAAGCTCGCGGACTTTGGGCTCGCGAAGGAGGGCATTCGCGACGGCGTGCACGGCACGAACTCGCTCTGTGGCACGCCTGAGTACCTGCCACCGGAGATCCTCGACCGCCTGGGCCACGGCACGGCCGTGGACTGGTGGAATCTCGGCATGGTGCTCTACGAGATGCTCACGGGCCTGCCACCGTGGTACACGAACGACCGCAAGAAGCTCTTCGAGCGGCTGCGCTCGGCACGCCTGCACTTCCCGCCGTACGTCTCACGGAGGGCCGAGGCGCTGATCCGCCAGTTGCTGAACCGCAACCCGGCCGAGCGCCTGGGCTCCAAAGGCGCGCACCACGTCAAGAGCCACCTCTTCTTCGAGCACATCGACTGGAACCGGCTCATCCGCAAGCAGGTGACGCCGCCCTTCCGGCCGTGCCACACGGCCATGAACGACGGCGAGGCGCCGCTCAACTTCGAGGCTGAATTCACGCGGTTACCGCTGCCCAGTGTCGAGATCTTTCCGGGCGATAGCGGCGCATCATCGAGTGGTGGCGGAGGGCTCTTTGGCAGTGGCTCCAGCAATGGAGTGCCGACGCAGAACCGCCTGCTGCGCACGGACTCGGACACGTTCCAGGGCTTCACGTTCGAGAACACGAGTTTACTGGAAGCCGTGGCCACCGAGGAAGCTGCCGCCGAACAAGCAGCAGCGGCAGCAGAACAAGTCAAGACGGCGGTTGTGTGAGCGTAAAGAGAGAGACGAGCGAGCAAAAAATACGAATTAATGGAATAGAACAACTGACATGCAGAATGGATTGAACATACATCCTAGACCGATGTGTCGGGGAGAGTGTTCATCGAGTCCATGCAAGGACGCATTGAGACTCGCTTCTTGGGTGCAGCCTTGGCCTTGTGTGCATGGTTGATAAAGTTTATTGAACCGTGCATCGCCAGTTTGTCGTCCACGAGCAAGTACTTGTGGTGCATATGATGCATCCACATCTTCATAGACGAAAACCCGGCTGGGTTCGCCGTCCTTGAAGTCCTCCAGAAGACTGAGAACCTGCAATTCATTGCAGTGTATCTCGACGTGATCCACCAACACGTACACCTCTCGGGTTCTTACAGCATCCCTAATAGTCGCCGCGATCTCAGCATGAGAGCGGGCGTACATCGCCAGATGTGATGACGTTTTGGCGCTCTTGATAAGCCCAAGGATTCTTCTCACGTGCTCGGTGGATCTGAAGTACCGTCCAGGAAAGATCAATGTCTCCAGGTGCCGCGGCTTTTCGGCCTGGATGAAGCAGGCCTTCATGATTGCTGCGTGGAGCTCGCCGATGCGAAAGCTCTTGCGTAAGGCACTTGCTGCTTCTCGAAGCTTTCAAAAGTCGCTCCGCGCGTCTTGATCTTCTTGATCGTCTCGATGTTGGTGAGCGTGTACAGGATTACCAACGCAGGCTCCACGGGCATCGGTCCATCAAGCATAAGCGACTCCAGATGTTCACACAAAATGTCCACAGCTTCTAGTACTTTCGAGTTCGAAATGGCGGCCTCGTTCTCGCACCTTCTTGCCGCTGCGGTCCAACTCTTTGGGCAGCGTGACACGGCTGCACTTGCTCAGTACCTCCAACATGTTAGTAGCACTGAGTGATGCGAGGACCGGTGTAGTGCTGAGCGACCTGAAGCTCGAAGCGGGTTGAAAGACGCGAAGCTCGGACCGGTGCTACGATGTGACACGGAGTTCAGGACGGTGGGCGATACAAGGCGATCGACCTGGAGGCTACAGTTGCCCAATATGCTCGAGCCCGCCATGGGAATGTTAGTGGCTCTGTTCTTGTTTGCTTCTCAAGTCAAGTTACCGAATGGCCGACCACCAAGGCGCCACACGCTTTACTGCTCCCGAGGGCATTCTCAAGAGCAGCAAGGAGCAAATACAGCCAGGAACATCGCAGCAGCATTCTTGCTCATCGTCTCGCCATTCGTTCTCACCAACTTCAAATGAGACCTGGACGCAAGAAATCTGATGAATATCTGAGGCAGGTCTGATGAAATGTAGATTTCGTACGAAGTTATTTATTAGCTTTGCGCAACATTTGAGAGACTGCCAATGCTGATTTCATCAAGTTGACGTCCCTCGGTTGTAACTTACCCCAGGGATGTCGGCTTAGTGAAGCCAAGATTGTGGTCCCTGCTTGTTTCCCCAGACGTTTGCGGCCGTTTAAAGCAACACTCTTGCAACATTCGTGCAACATTAGCGCATAGGAAAGGCGCGCAAAACCGAACTAGGTGATTTGATCACCCAATTATCCAAGGCAGCTGGGTTAACTAGCCAGCCCGGTCAAGTGATGATGCCCGTCGCGAAAGTCACGAGCCCCGTTGACGATCTGTTTTTCGATACAAAAAGACGACAAACGACGACGGAGGCCACACGTACACACACACACGTGCGAGTCTTTGGAGTGGCGATTAGTGTCCCATACCATAAAATATCTGACCTTCCGACGACAATTCCGACCCATAGCGCCATATCGTAAAATGGTACACACGCGGGACAATGTACCGAATGTGTGCCACTATTGATAAGTGAGGGTTAGGCTAATTTTTGAGTGTTGT
>JAADWP010000143.1:0-41048 GCA_023336215.1 Globisporangium iwayamae | reverse complement strand
CCCCCCCCCCCCCCCCTCCAACCAATCTCCAGCTATTCAGTCGTCCCAGTATACGAACTTTTGCATGTGGTCTGTTGTTACATCAAGGATCGAAATGCTGACATCATCAGCCACACTCAAACTTACAAGAGTTGCCGCCGACATGCATTGGAAGCCCGATCTGATTCAAAAATCATAAAAAGATTTGGGCATATTTTCCCAGCCAACACTCGCTCTGTCCACCTTACGCGTTAACAATCTGACTTCTCGACCGAAGATTTATGCAGCATGTGGCTTGCACCAGCGTTCGCAAATCGATTGGAAGAAGCTTTGAGCCTGCTCCTTCCTTATCGTTGTGCGATATGTCTTCTCTCTTGCCGAACTGCATGGCATCGATACCCTCCTTTGGCCATGCATATATAGAAGCTCCACTGTCGGGTGCCATTTTTATGGGAGTGAGCAAGCGTGCTTGGAAGAATGAGCACATATTCCTAGACACAGTGTCGAAGCAAAATTGAGCCAAGCAACGAGGGCGACTCGCAGGTTTTGGTCTTCAGTCAGACTCGTGACTATGCTTATGCTGTCACTGTACAGTGCGTTGATGCCTTCAAAGCATACAGCGTGACGCTGGCTGCTCGTATCCTTCATGTTGAAGTAGCTGCTCGTATCCTTCATGTTGAAGTAGCTGTTCATCGACTGAACCAGCAGGAGACGCAAAAGCTCCTCAAGTTCCGACAGCAACACAGACCTGGCGAATGCGATTGAAAGATCGCGACTGATCGTCACCTCATGACGCTAGGCCAGCAAGCGAGAAGAACGAACTTGACGCTTCTCGAAGCGATTCATCATCCCATGCTCGTCAGTCAGTCTCGCTCGGTCCAAGACGCAACGAACGAACTACCCGCCGTGAGAACCTCACAAGCGCAAAAGGCGACCGAACGCGCTCAAGCGAGTACTGTTGAAGGAAGAACAGCATGGAGTCACAGACGAAGAAGAAGGAAGACAACCAGGAGGAGCTCAGCATCGAGCTCACACGTGCTAAAGTGCAGCTGAAAGAGCGACTGAAGGTAGACTTGGAGGAGAGCGACAATACTGCGCGATCAAGCGACTCGATCAGCACGATGCGACGATCAGCAGTAGAAGACAGCGGTGACGCCGACCTGTAAGCGATCCGTTGTGTATAGTCTACCAACTGATGTCCGCGAATCACCCACTGGCGACATCATCTTCCAAAACGTCGAGTGAGTGCTGCGCCTCGGAAACGACAACGTTGACCTTAAAGCTTCAGATCTCTCCGACCTGTTACGTTGGAGACAGAGACCAGGAGCCCGACCAGTCCTTGCTGCCAATAGGCATAGACAGAAGAGTGCTCAACCTTATCGTCGAAGTGGTGTACACGCACGAGTTGTTGCCTCAGCTGGTGGAGAAGCTGAGCCGGTGGATGAGACCGCACATAAGTGCCCAAGTCGCGATCGGAATCAAAATCTACCCAAACAGCGTACGGCGGCGCGCGATTCTGATTCGACGCGGTGGTGGCGATCTGCAAGAGGTCGAGTTCGAACCACGCCAGGCGGAGTCAGCCACGCTGACGTTCCCTCTGAGCGCGCTCTACCACGGAGCTCCGCTCCCTCCTGTGCTCGCGGAGGTTGGCGATGCTGAACTTCGCGTTGATCTGGCTGAGCTTGGAGCGGAGATCGACCTTGCATTCGCAGCTGCGAGGCGCTAAGGCAAGTATGAGGCATGTGTGTGTGTGAGTTTGGTGACGATGAACTAGGACCTCCATTAAGGCTGGACGTAGTCGCAGCGGACGACGCACCAACCACTAAGAACAGTATACCAATGGAAGGTTGATGAGCTGCAAGCAAGACAAAAAGCACATGCCGACCCCCATACCTCAGGCGTATGCCTTTCGACTTTGTCATGCGCGCGTTCTGTGTGAGAGGCACTGTATGCGCTCCCTCGCTCACTCTGCTGCTTCTTCGTTTGTGGCTCTGGTTGCCACGAATTTTGTCCGCTCGAGAGTACATATGCACGTTCATGACAGCAAGCGAACTCGCAACCTTGTACGTCGTACTGGTCTCCATGACTTTGTGCAGTGCTTTCACGTTCGGATGCCCTCAAGCGTACTATGTGACGCTAGCTGATCGAGGCCAAAAGACTATAGCCTTCATGTTGAAGTAACTGCTCGACAAAGTCAACGCAACTCCTCATTTAGCTCCTACGTACAGTCAGTCCCAACAACCTCGTTAGCCTAGCTTCTTAATGGCTCTCCTTCTGCTCTTCCTCTTCCTCTACTTCAGCAGCAGCGCCGCCATCGAGATCCTGTGTCCAGTCGAACTTCTCCCAGTCCTTGAGGAACGCGAGCACCTGAGTCTTCTCCTTCTCGAAAGAGCGGCGGTTCTCAGCCTCACGCCGTCCATACTTGGGCGGGTCCACGCCGAGCATCCCGGCGACCACGTTCACGCCAAAGTCCTGCGGGAACTTGCTCTCGTCTTCGATCACGTGCGCGTAGCCACCGCCGCCTTCACCGGTTTCGTTACTGGCCGCCCACTCGATATGGAAGTAGGCAAACTGAGGAGGCACGTGGCGCGCCACGCCGCCCTGGGCAGTGTTGATGATCTTCTTGTGCGTCGACCACTCCTCGTCCACCTGCATAAGCTCTTGCTTAAAGTACAGCGGCGTGTCGAGCGCCAGGTCGTATGGCACGGGGATGCACTCGATGAACGTGTGGCGCTTGCGCTGCGGCGCGCTCGTGTGCTCGATGAAGACCATGCTCGTGCCGAACACCTTTTCGCACATTTTCGTCAGCGCCCGCTGGAAGCGTTTCATCTCGTCTTGGACCTGCTCGCTCGCCTGCGTCGTGGACGCCGTGTGGTCCAGTGGGACGATCACGCAGTGCGCCGGATGCAAAACGGGCTTGCTCGGGATCGACAGGTACGTCACCTCGCCCAGCGAGAGCATCAGGTGTTTCTTGAAGCTCGGACTCTGCATGCACAGCGTGCACTTCTGAGTCTTGTCGTCCCACTTCTTGCTCTCGCTGATGGCGCGCGAGCGTTCGCGCTCTTGGATCGCGCGCTTCGTGAGTCGCGAGTCGCGCTTCTCGTACATCTTTGTGTCCAGTTGCTCCTCCTCGTCGAAACCGCTCGACAGGTTCTGCGCGTTCGCCTCTGTGCCTTTGTAGCGTGAGCCAAGACGCAGGATGTTGCGCGCGTTGATCGCGTCCATGTCGCTGGACGAAGAGCCGCCACCCAGGTGCGCGCTGCCCATGCGCTCTTCGCGCACGAGCTCCTCGAGCGAAACCAGCGTCGAGTTGTCAGCGTTCTCCTTGCTGTCGCGTTGGCTCTTCTTGCCGCGGCGCGAGCCAAAGCGCATATCCTCCTTCTCCAGCGGTGGAAGCGCACTATTGATCGCCTCGTAGTGCGGCACGGCCTTCGCCGCAGCGGCCTGATCGCGCTTGGCCTCGAGCTCGTTCAGCTGCTCCTTGAGCTTGTGGAAGAGCTCCTTCTTGCCCATCATCTGCGCGCGCAGAGCTCTTGCAGCGAGCTTGTTGAGGTCCACCTCCTCGTCATCACCATTCTTCTTCTTGTCAGTTGAACCGGTGGTTGCCGCTGTTGACTCAGCAGCCTGACCGTGAGCCTGAGCAGTCCCGGTAGTAGAAGAAGAGTCCAGTTTTGCTTTGTGTCCCCCGTAGAGGAATGCCTTGCGCTTCTCGAGCAATTCTCGCTCTTCCTGGGCTTTGACTTCATCGACAACTGGAACAAGCTGCTGTTTCTTGACCGGCTCAGGAGTAGAATTCCGCTGGGCCTCTACGCGCACCTTTCGCTCCTCCATTTGCTTCTTTTCAGTAGCGGTGGGCGACCTAATAGGTGACGGACTACGCTCTCGTGGTCGCTTGGAATGCGAGTGCTCCGCGCGTCGGTCTCGGCCTCGGCTTCGACTGCGGCTGCGGCTATTACGTCTGTGGCGGCGGTCGTCACGCTCTCGACCACCTGCCTGTCTGTTGCCAACCCCAGTCCCCTTTTGAACTTGTCGCTCTTCGAAGTCCGGCAGCTTGGAGTAGTCGATCGGCTCCTCTTCCTCTTCGTCACCATCACCGCCGCCGCCTCGTTTTCTCACACCACCGACGCGTACAGTCTTGTCAGCAGCACCCTCGCCACCACCTTTCCCTTCATCATGCATCGCTCGAAGCGATACCTTGCTCTGGATACGCGTCGAGTAGCTCGCCAGCAGCGTCTTGTCCTTCACGTCCTTCCCAAGAGGCAGCGCTCGGCGACTCGAACTCGGTGCTTCCTTCACGTTCCCGTCGTCGTCGTAACGCTTGTAGTGGAGATGTGAGTGCGAGCGCGCTGAGCCCCGCGCGCTCTCTTTGAGGATGTCGAGTGACCCGAAATGCTCCTGCACAATCTCCTCCAGCGGGCGACCGCTCTGTCGCGCCTTGTCCTTGGCGCGCTGCAGCATCTTGAGGCGCCAGCTCGCACCGCCGTCACCGAAGAGCGGTTGGTCCTTATTGCCACTCTTCCCGTCGCTAGTGTAAGTCTCCGACCCTTTCTCTTCCTGTTCTTGCTCTTGCATGTCATTCGGCCGCTTGTTCGGATTCTTCGGGTCGTAGAGTCCATAGTACATGCCCGTGACGGGCTCGCGGATGCCCGCGTCGATCTCCGCCTGGATCTTGTCGGCCTCCTCCTGTTCGCGTAACTCGCTCGCGCTCTTCTCAATGACTTTCGCGGGGGCATCAGACATGAATGGCTACAAGCAATCGAAAAAGTATGATCGATCATGAGTCAGATGATATCCACACACACACACAGCATACACAGAGCTGCTCGCGCGTACCATCGTCATCCATTCGTCTCGATCAAGCGCCGCTCTCTTTTGCTCAGCCGCATCGTCGTCTTCTGCATTCGCTCCCCATGCTTTCGCCACAGTCTCGTTGTCGCTGCCACTGCCACTGCTGCTGTCGCCATCGTCACCTTCGTCGCTGGACGAGCTTTTCCTCTTGTGCTTCTTGTGCTTTTTCTCTTTCTTGTGCTTCTTCTCCTTCTTGTGCTTCTTCACCTTCTCTCCCCTGTCTGAGCGCTTCACACGCTTCTCCAGCGCAGGATTGATCCAGTCCTACGATTTACATGATCACAGCTTGTGAGTGCGTGACGACACAAAAGCGCAGGTGTAGATAGTAAGAAATGCGTACCGGCTGCCGGTGGTGCTTGCGTTCGCGGCTGTTGCTGTTGCTGCTGCCGTCATCACGTGTGCGCTTGCTGCTGCTGCCAGCGGCGGCGCCTTCCTGCAGGAACTTGATCCCTGAGAGCAGCGACGAGCTCATAGCGGACTCTTTCTTTTTAAGGCAAAAATGAGAGCAGAGGCAGCGTCGCAAGCACAATAAAGAAATATTTATGTGCTGGACGGACTCTGTGTAGAAAATGGTATTCTATCATACGATAATTTAGATATTATTCTACTTTTTTTGAATATCTGACTGAGTGCGATTCGATTTGGATGTTCACAAACACATCATTTCGAAGAGCATGGCGAGCGCGCTGATCGTGAGGCTGCGCCACATGCGTCACGGCGGTGGCGCCGCACGGACCGCGTCGCTGCTCTCCCTGCAGCAGCAGCACACCAACGCGTCCGTTCAGCTGCTGCCTTCAGTGTTGCAGATCGCGCGCGCGTTCTCCAGTCTCCCGAGGGTGCATCGCTCGCCTCTTGTGCTCCAGCGAACAACTCCGAATGCACTAGGTGTGCTCATGGGCTTCCATCAGCGCTTTTCGTTCAGCACCAGCAGCAGTGGTGCCTCTGGTGATAGCAAGCCCACTTCAAGCAGCGCTGAGATCCCACTGCCACCGACTATTCCGACCCTGGCGTCGCTGGACAAGGACCGAGAGAGCGCTGCCACAGCAGCGACTCCGGACGCGTTCAAGCTCGAGAAGGACACCTGGGCGGAGCGTCACTGCCCAGAGTGGATGGTACCGTACATCCAGCTCTCGCGCGTCAACCGACCAGCAGGTACCGCACCTTTATACACTCATGTACGCCTGTTCACAGCAATCACTTCTAACATAAGGCCCTTGGCTTGTTAATGTCTAATGCAGGCACGTACATGCTGCTCTGGCCGTGCTTCTGGAGCATCTCACTCGCTGCACCGGCGGGCCAGCTGCCTGACCTGGGTCTCCTCGCGCTCTTCGGCACGGGCGCGTTCATCATGCGCAGTGCCGGGTGCACGATCAACGACATGTGGGACAAGGACTTTGACAAGCAGGTCGAGCGCACGAACAAGCGGCCACTCGCGTCCGGCGCGATCACGTACCCGCAGGCCTGGGGCTTCTTGGCAGCGCAGCTCTCGGCGGGTTTGGGAATATTACTGCAGCTCAACTGGTACAGCATCGCCATGGGTGCGTCGTCGTTGGCGCTTGTGGCCGCCTATCCGCTCATGAAGCGCGTGACATACTGGCCACAGGCGTTTCTGGGACTGACGTTCAACTACGGCGCGATCCTGGGCTGGGCCGCCGTGCACGGCTCATGCGACTGGCAGATCGTGCTCCCGCTGTACGCCGGTGGCATCGCCTGGACTATCGTCTACGACACGCTCTACGCACACCAGGACAAGAAGGACGACGAGCAGATCGGCGTGCGCTCCACGGCGCTGCTCTTCGGCGAGAACACGACACCGATTCTGAATGCCTTCTCGGCCGCGACCATCGCTGGGTTAGGCGCTGCTGGGTACGCCGCCGGGCTCGACTGGCCCTTCTACGCGGGCCTGCTGGGCGGCGCGGGCCACCTGGCGTGGCAGGTCAACACGGCCAAGCTCGACGATCCGCAGAACCTGCAGCAGCGCTTTGGCTCGAACAAGTGGTTCGGTGCGCTCATGTTTGCGTCCATCGTCGCGGGCAAGGTGATTTAGTTGGAATCTGCAATAGACCAAGAGCTCACCAGATTTCAACTTTTGACAATACAAACAACACACAAAGGTATCAGGTGAAGCTTTTTGTGTTGAATGAAATGAAATGCAAAACAAACAGAGCTACTGGCAGACTGGAGGCCAAAGTCGCATAGCCGATGAGGTACCGACCGGGTAAGCTCCTAGCGTCCACAGCCATTGATTGAGGCTTTTCTTTGTATCTAATCACCACACACATGGCATTATGGTAGACAATGTCTAGAGCGCCTTGGCCACAGGCTTCTTGATCGTGAAGACGCCGATGTCGAGCACGTTCTTGACCTCCCAGACGACCGTGATCACGATGTGGATGTACGAGACGAGCGAGAGGAAAAAAAACTCCTTGACGATCAGACCCTCGTTGATCGCGTCGTAGATGCCCTCGAGCATGCTGAAGCCGCAGTGCGCCGCCACGTAGAAGATCGGCACGAGTGTCTTGCGGAATGGGTGGTACTCCTCGCCGCACAGGTGCGCCAACATCAGGTGTAGCTATTGGGTACCATAACAACAATAATAACAGTGTTAGACTAAGAGAAAGCACGGGTTCTTGGATGATAACAACAACAAGCAAAGCGCACCACAAGCTTGCTGTTGAGCAGGCCGAGCATCCAGAGGAACGTGCGTGGGTACTGCGCGAAGATGTCCGAAGGCGAGAAGATCGCCCAGGCCACGCCCAGCAGGTTGATGATGCAGAAGGGCGCCAGGCGCGTGAGCGCGACAATCATCGAGTCCTTGCGCAGGCGCACGGCGTGGAACACGTTCACGGCGCTAATGGATAAGCGAACGAGGAGTTCAATACGTTAGCCATTGAGAGTACAGCCAGCCATTCGATTGCAAGCGAGACTTACTTGACGCCGATAGTGAGGAAGGAGCTCGCGGCCGTGATGAGCACGAAGATCGTGTTGACCTGCCAGCCCGGGAGCGCCTCCTGCGTCCAGAACTGCGGGCCCACAACCGCCGTGAAGAGCTTGAGGCTGATCGCGATGAGGATGCCTTCGGTCGGGCCATTGATGAGCGGCAGCTGCAGCGAACCCGAGTAGTACCTGCAATGCATTCGATAGAAAGGTCACTCGGTCAGTCTGGTTCATATGCGGCAGGCTATGTACAAAACAACGGCTCACTCACTCTTCCCAGGTCGCGCAGATGAACACAACGTGCGCGCTCCAGGCGAGCGACAGCGTCTTCCACGTTGGGCCGAGCTGCAGGACGCATGACATGGTCATGGTGCCCACGGACACGTTGAGCGCGTCGCAACCGTGGTCAAACAGCAGACCGAGCGGCGACGAGCTGCCCGTGCGGCGCGCCTGTTTGCCGTCGAGGTTGTCGAGCGTCTGCAGCGCATGATATCAAACCAAAGGCGCGAGTGAGGACACTTGCTAGTCGCTAGCAAAGAGCAGCTCAGTCGATAGTGATGCAACATACCTGGTATGCGAAGAGCGCCGCCGCGGCGACCACGAAGAGCCAGGCAGGGGCGTCGCCGTCCAGGAACGGGCAGTAGAGCGCGAAGAGCAGGTGCGAGAAGCCCACGAGCAGCAGTCCGATCAGCGTGATCTACAGCACGCGCACATCAAGAGGCAAGCCATACACACACGTATACACAGAAAAGTTAGCCATCTTGTTCCCCCAATGACCGCCTTTCTGTATGAGAACAAATCAGTGCACGTACTAGGTTGGGCGCGAGCCAGAGCGGGAGGAACTCGACGAGGAAGTTGTTCATGGGCGTGAGCACGTGCTTGTAGATGAGCGAGTTGTCCGAGCCGTGGTACTGGTACGTCAGCAGCTTCTCCGAGCCCTCCTGCGAGACGTACTTGCCAAAGTACATGGACTTGCCGTCCACGATCGACCGGTGGCGCACGCGCTTCTGGAGCTGCTGCTGCTGCTCGTGCACGGCCGCGACGGATGCGGCGGCGGCGGCCGCCTGGGTCTCGAGGGCGCTCGCCATTGCTGGTGATGCTACTGAGTTGGGAGAGAGGACGAGCGAGAGGGACTGGAGGCTGCGCGTGTTGAACCGAAGCCAAAGTGAGAGCGCAGAGAGCTCTCGAGTTTGGCGTGTCAAAATGAAATGGGCGCCTTTCGAACCCCTTCCACCCGTACTCGATTGGTATGTCTATCTGGATAGGACTTCTTTAAGGATATCCCGACCGTCTCAACATGTTGAAACTGGATCCACATGCATCTTCCTGTTAATAATGCAGTATATCCTTAACAAGAACGTAATTTATACCTTCCTTAAGCATAAAATGGTAAGGAACAAAAAAGCATCCCCTCTCTTCCTTCAGAACCTCGAGGATGCGATCTGATTGGCTGCGAAAAGAATGCTCTCAGTTGCTTTTGTTTTGGCGATCTGCTCCTTTTTGTTCTCTCCCTCCGAGACAAATGTTGTGACAGACGGCTACTGTTCGAAGCAGTGCTATTATTGTAATATAACATTATTAACATACTGTGTATAGTGAATATTACATTATAAAATTCATTTCGGTATTTACTGCTTCCTTCGATGCATTTTTTTGCTCCGGATCCCCCTCTGTCAGACTGTCTACACTTCGAATTTGTATGTGGCTAGATTTGCAGTTTTTTCAGCTGGTCCTCTTGTGAAATTCCGTCTCGCTGTGTCAACATCAAGCTACTGTGATCATACGTAGCCAGGCCGCGACACGACGCACTCACGCGAGCTCTTGCGCCGTCGCCGCCGCTGGATACGTCTGTCCTCAGCCACCAAGCTCTCTCTCTCTCCTTCTCTTCATCAGCATGCAGCTGCGCACGCGCGCCCCACTGCAGATGCTGCACGCACCCACGCGCAACATCCGCGTGCGCTCTACTGCGTTGTCGCCCACCACGGCTTCAACTTTATCACCAGCTCCTGAATCTTCTTCTTCAGCCTCGAGTGCGGTACGAAGAAGCCGCCGCGTAGCGCAACTCAATGGCGTGGGCTGCTTGAAAGTGCAATCACCGGCTGACGCACCTCTAGCGGTCTCTTCCGACGTGAGTGCTGATGAATCAGTGGTAAGCGATCGTACGGACTCCGAGGAAGAAGCACCGCGTGTCGAGCCGCGAGAAAGGGCAAAACGGGTACGCGCTCACAAGCACACCAGAGTGTCCAGGTACGTGCAAATAGTGTTGTAGGTGGTCATCCTATCGGCATAGCATGATCTTAACGTTTTGGCTCCTCCTTGTGTGGCAGTGGCGGCGTGTCAAAGGTCCAGACTCGTGCAGCAAAAGAGGCCAAGCGGCGCCGCGTGTCCATGACGAACGAGGAGCGCAAGCTCATGCAGTTCTGTCTGTTGCAGAGCGCGTTCAGCAGCGAAGACGACAAGATCGACGAGACCAGTTGGCTCACGAGCACGCTCATGGACCTGATGCTCTGGCGGCTTGCGACCCAGTACCCGAGTGTCCACTTCCTACCAACGGACTTCTTCCACTGCTTCCTGGAGAGCCAAAGCCGCGCTCGTCATCAATCGCACAGCCACAGCCAGAAAGTAACGCAAGTCATCGGTTTCGTTGACCATGCTGCAGAGAGCAAGTTTCTCGTGCGAGACGTGCTCGGAAGGCTGATCGACTACACGAGTGACCGGCCGATTCTCTTCGCAGTGAACAGTGGGCTCATCCACTGGAATCTGTTCCGTGTGCAGCTGACGCCATTCCCGGAGCTACAGCTCTTTGAGCCGATGGGGTGCGTGTATGTGCCTTTTTGTTATTAGCTATTCACGCAAACCTCTGTGTTCAGCTCTCACCTTTTTGCGGATCTTTGTCTGCGTTGTTGGTATAGGCGGCTGGCGTCACGCACAGGCATTTCGTACCGCTCGGTGCCTCGGAGCGTGGTCGAGTGGCTCGAAGTCTGCTACCCGCAGCACAAGAACTGGATCTCGAAGGCCGTGAGCGCGATCACCCGACCCCAGCAGGTGAGCGGCTTTGACTGTGGCGTGGCGTGTCTGTTGTACGCGGACAAGTGCGGCCAGGGCCAGACACGGCAGGAGATCAACGAATACACAGACCAGGACGCAATCACGTTGTTCCGGAAGACGCTGCAGCAGCAGCTACGGTCAATGCAGAACAGCAGCAGCGGTGGCAAGTTGAGCACCAACCAGTCGACGATCTAAGATGCTTAAGCTTTCAGCAGTTGCTTTGGATCGTGAGAATGAATACTGCAACTTGTGGATGAGAAGATGTGTGGTTGGTCTTTGCTCAAGTCATGCTAACCTCTACAGGACGGCAAGAGACCCGAGCGAGCGAAGAGAAGAGTGGTGACCCGTCCCGGATGAGGTGCGAGTCGGAGTTCCATACAGTAACCAAATGAATGGCGCAATGTCATTTCTTGCGAGACCTGCAGCGTAATGTCAGAGACTTTGGTGAGTGCGAGTGCCACCCCAATGGCAGTGCGTGCCTGCGACCCGGCGGCTGAGCTTATCCTCACCTTTGAAGCGAGCGAGTTGTTTCAGATCCGACGGCAAAACGAGCGTTTGGAGGCGAAAAACAGAATACGGGAGCGAGCGCAAGACGCCAAAAGCGCCAAGTTGGGAGCACCAAGGCTGATCGAATGAGACAAGAAGGCAGGCTTATCATGAGTTTGCGTGGGCGCATGCGCAGACGTTATTCGCCGGTTTCTGCGGTTATTTCAAGCGAGTTGAGCATGAAATGCATAGCGCTTTTCGCTCTTCTCACCCAGCTTTCTGCCTTCCTCTGTGACGACGTGAAGCCCTTACTTGAGCATTGGTTTCTGCCGCCAGCGAGCCAATTATAAAGACAGCAGCAGCGCCCAAGACGAGCAAAGCAAAGAAAGAGTGAAAACGGTGGTTGGCGCGATTTTTAGCGTCGTGAGTGCTCGCGGCATCGCATTTCCCACTTTGGGATTCTCACGCGCGTGAGAGAGACTCTCTGAGTTCTTCTTGGGCTTCTGCTGTCGCAGCTCTCAGTCGCTCATTACTTTACTAGTGAGGAAGTCGGCTCCGCAGGTAGAAGCTCAAGCAGCAGCACATCGTCATGGGGAAAGAGCCAATCATGATGCCGCGCACCGCCGCACTGCCACTTCATCACCAATACGAGGTACGAATATGGACAACTACACTTACCTGCGCGAGCTATGCTATGTGTTTACTAACATTCATGTGTGGTGCAGAACCGGTTGTCAGCGTTCGGCAGCGATGAGAACTCGTACAACAAGGCGCTTCCACACCGAACTTCGAAGCGGTAGGCTATTGAAAACACTCGTCGACTAAACCTCGACAACTGTCAACGCTTTACTGACTGATTTGCGAATTGCAACACGAATGTGCAGGTCGAAGCACATTTACAGCGATCGATTCATTCCGTCGCGACTATCCACCAAGCTCGACGCAGGCTTCGGTCTCACGAGCGATCCACCAAGACGGCATGGGTACGTCCATCTCTACCTTCCATCACATGTCCGCAGACTTTGAAATCTGGTTCTCACTGGAGTGCATCATTATCATCTTCTACTATAGAAGCAACCAGCGAACTCAGAGCAACAACAACACAGACGCACCTGCTCCAGGAAGCAGCAGCACAAGCGGCCAGAGCCAGGACTCAAACCCGAAGGACTCGGCGCAGGTCTCACAGACATCTTGCGCGTCTTCATCTTTCTCGATGCTGCTCAAGAGCGAGCTGTTGGGCATCTCGCATCAGCCAGATTACAACAATTACATGGACTTCGGCAGCTCCATGGGCGGCGGTTCCTCTTCGTCCACGCCAGGCAACGGCTGTGGCATTTACAACTACTCGAGTAGCTCAGCTTCGAGTGGTGCGTATGGCTCGAGCAGCAGCAGCAGCAGCATGGGTTTCTCCGGTCGCTCGAGCAGCAGCTCATCAAGCAACATTCTGCGGTTCAAGGCCCCGCGTCAGTCGATCCACGACGAAATTAAGACCTCGATCTCGTTCAACGGTATTGGCTGCTCGTCACAAAGGTACGGCTTTGTTATTATTGTTCATGGAACTCTATGAATGCTCAATACTGACTCACCATTTGTTTTCATGCCTGTAGATTACTCGCGAGTGGCATGAACGAATGCCGCCGCAAGATCGCCAAGACACCCTTCAAGATCCTCGACGCACCAGCTTTACAGGACGATTTCTACCTCAACCTAGTCGACTGGTCCTCCACGAACGTGCTCGCAGTGGGGCTCGGCGCGTGCGTGTACCTCTGGAGCGCGTGCACGAGCAAAGTGACCAAGCTGTGCGACCTCGGCGCCTCAGACTGCGTCACGTCTGTCGCCTGGAGCCAGAGGGTGAGTGACATAATGGCGAGAAAGCTCTTGGTGATCCGCTACTCGCACGTAATGCTAACTTGTGTGGTATGACAATTGACAGGGATCGCATATTTCTGTGGGCACGAACACGGGCGAAGTGCAGGTCTGGGAGGTCGCGACGTGCAAGAAAGTGCGCACCATGGGGTACGTCCGCTTTCTCTACCTCTCTTTCGTTGAAGTGATGTCGTTTTGAGATGGACACTTTTTGCGAGGTGAACAAAAACACTGACTCTTTCTGTGTTGTATTGTGCCCTCCAATAGTGGACATGTCGCTCGCGTGGGAACACTGGCGTGGGGCTCCAACCTGATCGCGTCGGGCAGTCGCGATCGCACGATCTACCTGCGCGACCTGCGTGCCGCCGAGCCATTCCAGTACAAGCTCGCGGGCCACAAGCAGGAAGTGTGCGGCCTCAAGTGGTCCTTTGACGACAACCAGTTGGCCTCTGGAGGCAACGACAACAAGCTCTTTGTGTGGAACATGCTCGGAGCGTCGTCCGCCAACTCCTCAGCGTCATCGTCAACCACCAGCGGAGGAACAATCCCGATGGTACGCTTCAACGACCACACGGCGGCCGTCAAGGCGATCGCGTGGTCCCCACACCAGCATGGACTCTTGGCTTCGGGTGGCGGCACCGCAGACCGGTGCATCCGTTTCTGGAACACGCAGACGCAGACGCCCATCAACGCGATCGACACGGGCTCGCAGGTGTGCAACCTCATGTGGTCCAAGAACGTGAACGAGGTCGTGAGCACGCACGGGTACTCGCTCAACCAGATCATCGTGTGGAAGTACCCGTCGATGACCAAGCTCGCGACGCTCACGGGCCACACGTTCCGCGTGCTGTACCTGGCGATGTCGCCCGATGGCCAGACGATCGTCACAGGCGCCGGCGACGAGACGCTGCGCTTCTGGAACGCGTTCCCGAGCTCCAAGGCGAAAGGAGGCAGTCGACTGGGCACGGACTTGATGCTGCCCATCGGCATCGGCAACGAGATCCGATAGAGAAATAGTAACCACACATTCAGGTACACTAGACACATCATAGACTCAATACGAGCAAGCGAGATAACGAAAACAGGATCAAGGGGTTAATTTAAAGGTACTGACTGTGATCAGCAGATGAAATGGAAAAGCGTCTATGCGATGTGGACATTCAACAAACGGTCCTCTGACTATCTACTTGCGTCCACCTCCGCGTCCACCGCCACGGCCGCCACCACCTCGTCCACGTCCACCACGGCCACCGCCACTGCTACGACCGCCACCACGGCTGCTGCCTCCAGAACGACCGCCACCGCGACTGCTACGCGCACCGGCCGAGCTCTTGTACTTCTTGTCGCCACCGTCGTCGTCATCGCCACCCTCGTCGCCCTCGCCGCGCGAGTAGCGGTTGCGTTTGCCGCCCGTGGTGCCTGAGTCCTTCATCTCGATCGTGGCCATGCGCTGCGCCTCGTTCACGCGCTCCGACATGACGAGCACAGTCTCCTCCTCGCACGGGTACGCGTCCAGCTTCGTGCCCAGCAGGTGCTCTATGCGCTGGTAGAGCTCCACGTCGTACTGCGTGACGAAGGACACGGCCGTGCCCGCGCGACCGGCGCGCGCTGTGCGCCCCACGCGGTGAATGTAGTCTTTGCCGTGCGTTGGGATGTCGTAGTTGATGACCACGTCGACGCTCGGGATGTCGAGACCGCGACTCGCCACGTCCGTGCACACGAGGATGTTGCGGCTCTTGGCCTTGAACTTGTTGAGCGCGCCGAGGCGGTTAGGCTGCGTCATCTGACCGTGCAGGCAGATGGCCTGGAAGCCCAGGTTGCGCAGCATGAGCGTCACCTTCTGCGTGCCGTTGCACGTGCTCGCGAAGATAAGCACAGACTGGCCCGCCACCTCGTTCAGCACGTACGCCAGGTAGCAATCCTTGAATTTGGCCGGGATGAAGAGGTAGTGTTGCTTGAGCGTCTCGGGCGTCGCGAACTTGTGCGTGATCTCCACCTTGACCGGGTTTTTGAGCGACGCACGCTGCAGCTTGGCGACCTTGGACGTCATCGTGGCACTGAAGAGGTACGTGTTGCGCTCAGCCGGCATGAGCTGCACGATCTGATTGATTTCCTCCTCAAAGTCCATGCTCAGCATACGGTCGGCCTCGTCCAGCACCAAGTACCGCATCGTGCGCAGGCTGAACCCCTTGGTGTTCTCCAGGTGGTCCACCAGTCTTCCGGGCGTCGCGATCACGATGTGCGGCTTGCGCGCGAGCGCCACCTGCTGGTTCATCATGTCGATACCACCCACCACGCACGCGCACTTGAGTCCGATGGACGCGCCCAGTGCCTCGAACTGCTCGCTGATCTGGTACGCGAGCTCGCGCGTGGGCGCTAGCACGAGCGCAAAGAGGCGCTGCGGGTTCTTGAGCAACGTCTGCAGGATCGGGATCACGAACGCGCCCGTCTTGCCCGATCCGGTCTCGGCGAGGCCGATGATGTCGCGTCCGGCGAGTCCATGCGGAATCGTCTCCTGCTGGATCTTGCTCGGCTTGCTCCAGCCTACGGCGTGGATCGACTCGCAGATGGCCGCATCCACGCCGAGTTCCTCGAAGGTCTTGTCGCCGCTGAAGCCCTGGTCCTCCTCCTCGTCGTCCACAACGACCGCCACCTGCGTCTCCTTGTCCTCTGCTGCCTTGGCCATGTCTACTACTGCTGCTCTGTGTACGTGTGTGTATCTGTTACTACTGCTCAGAGTAGGAAGCGGCAATGCTTGGAACTGGTGGAGTCGCTTGATGATCAAGCGCTAATTGACTGGAAGCCAATCCCCAGCGTCACCAGTCGGTGTCAAAACTTGCTTTTTGACACCAGCAGCTCAAAGGCTAATCAATTGGTGGCAGCAGCCAAAATCCCGAATCCTGAAGATTCTTTTATTTCCGGAATTAGTACACAAACTATTTTATCCGGATTAAACGCCAAAAACAACAGTTGATGAAGCAATATACACACATTTATCCGGTAAACCGCTCACATATGCAAAAGAGAAGTATGCGTTCCAACGGGCTTGAGCGTTATACGCGGTCATGCGTTTCGCCAATCACTTTGGCCACCGAGCGTGACGAGCGCCGTGCGTGGCTGGCATTGGGCTATCGAAACAGTCATTTCATTCACTTCACTGCATTTGCTCGCTTGTTCCGACCCGGTGCTCTTCACCCCCCGCGCCGCCTCCCGCAACCAAGCGTCGCACAGTTAAGCTACCCACTGTCACGCTCTTCCTGTTGCCGCCGTTTGTCCATTCGCACTGCGCTGCGAGCAGTAGAAGCTGAACAACGGACGGTTCAAGGCGAGCCATTCGCTGAGCACTAGCCAGCCATGTTCTCCCCCGCGGTGTCCGGTGCCGCGCGCACGCGCCTGAACCTCACTCCGCGCGCGCCAAGTGTGCGCCGTCGCAGCTGGCAGGACGACGCAACGCCGCTGTTGCCGTCGCGCAAGGGCGACCGCTTGCAGACGCTCTACTCGGGCCGCGATGGCGACGACTCGAACGCAAATGACGGCAAGTTCAACCTCGAGAACTTCACAAACGCAATGCTCTACGGCGTCATCAACTCGATCCTCACGATCCCGTGCATGTACGGCTACGCGGCAATCATCTTCAGCCACCCGGACTTCGCGACCTTCATGCCGTCGCTCTCCAAGCTCGTCATGTTCTCGAGCGTCGTGCACCAGGTGATGTTCACGCTGTTGAGCACGCTACCGTTCGCGATCGGCCAAGTGCAGGACGCCGGGCTCATCTTCCTCAGCGCCATCGCCACGTCGATCTGCAACTCGCTGGGCGCAACTGTGCCACTCGAGGCGAAGGTCACCACTGTGGTCGTCACGATCGGCATTGCGACTGCAGCACTGGGTGTATGTCTTGTGCTTATCGGTCGCTTCAAGCTCGCGGGGCTGGTATCATACCTGCCAATGCCCGTGGTTGGTGGCTACTTGGCGTACATCGGGCTCTTCTGCCTCTACGCCGGGCTGTCGCTATCCACGGGCCTCGTGATCAACGACTTCACGTCGCTGCTGCAGATCGTGGACGTCGAGAACATCCTGCTGTGCATCCCAGGCATCCTCGGAGGTCTCCTGCTGCTGATCGTGTCCCAGCGCTGTGAAAACTCGTTTGCGCTCCCCGCATGCATCCTGGGCCTGCCGCTCGCGTTCTACGCACTGCTGCCGCTCTTCGGTGCAAGCATGGAGGACGCGCGCGACGCCGGGTGGGTCTCACCGTCGTCGCCGCCAGCTAATTTCTTGCAGATGTGGGACCTCTTCGACTTCACGCAGGTCTACTGGTCGCAGATGCCCAAGCAGATCACCACGTGGCTCGGTATGGTCTTCGTCGTGTCTTTCTCCTCATGCCTGGACGTGGCTGCGATCGAGATGGACATGGGCCAGCAGCTCGATATCAACCACGAGCTCTCGAGCGTGGGCTGGTCGAACGTCGTCAGCGGGCTCTTCGGCGGCTACACGGGTTCTTACATCTTTTCACAGACGATCTTCACTTTTAGGTCCAAGACCAACTCGCGTGTGGTCGGCATCTGCGTGATCCTCTCCGAGTTCGCGATCGTGCTGCTCCCAGTGTCCGTCATGAGCTTCGTGCCGCGCTTCTTCTTCGCGGCCACACTCATCTTTATCGCCATTGACCTCATGGTCGAGTGGCTCGTGCACGTGTACCACAAGATCCTCCCGCGTGAGTACGTCGTGCTCTGGATGTCGTTCATCGCGATCAACTGGGTCTCGCTCGAGCTGGGCATGCTCCTGGGCATCTGCTTTGCGATTCTCAACTTCATGCTCGGGTACGCCGAAGTGCGTGTGGTCTCGCGCAAGTCGCGCAAGTCCGCGGCCGTGCGCAAATACGCGGCTCGCACGATCATTTCACAGAAGCGCGAGTCGATTGTGTACCTGGAGCTCTACGGCTACTTGTTCTTCGGCTCGTCCGTGCAGATCCTCCAGGATGTCCAGAAAGAGGTCCATGTGAGGAAGACAGCTGCTACCGGTGCTGGTGATGGACAGAATTCGTCCACCCAGGGTGGATATGCGTCCACCTTGAATGGACGCATTGGTATGGGTAACCGCAACGGCTCGTACAACTTCCCCATGACCCCTGTGGCGAACTTGGAGGTGCCCATCGAGTGTCTCGATGGTAGCAGTCCGGCGCCGAACGCCACGGGATTGCCCACGGAGTACATCGTCATGGACTTTGGCCGCGTCTCGGGTATGGACGCCACGGCGGCGCGCTCGTCCTTCATGATCCTCCAGCAAAAGTGCAAGCGCCATGGGATCACGGTGCTCTTTGCTGACGTGCTGCCCGAGATCCGCAACCTGCTGCTGGCCAACGAGATCGTCGACGTCACGTCTTTCTACCCGACGGCGGACTTGGCGCTCGAGTGGTGCGAAAACCAGGTACTCGAGGCGGCGAGCCACGCGATCGCCAAGGATGCAAGACGCCATGTGTCCATGAGCGTGCTGCTGCACCGGTTCATGGGCGAGCCGGACGACTCGAGTTACTTCAAGGGCGTGGACCTGTTCTTCAAGAAGCAGAGTGTGCCGGCGGGCCACGAGTTCTACGGCGTCGCGGACATTCCTGACAATTTCTTCTTTCTGGCCACGGGCCGCATCGCGCTCTACATGAACAGCGACGGCAGCTCGTCGGCTTCGTCTCAGGAGAACAAAGCGCTCGTGCTGCTTGAGAGTGTGCTCCCGGGCGCCATGTTTGGCGAAGTGGACTTCTTCGGACGCCAGTACAGGTACATGGCGGCCAAGGCCACCGAGCCTTGCGTGGTCTTCGAGATGAGCCGCGCCAACTACGAGGCCATGGACAAACAGGCACCCGATCTCTGGAACCGCCTGCGGGACGTCGTGATGCAGTCCATGGCGCTCGCGATCACCAACACGACGGCTATCACGAGCTTCAACTACGCGTTGGACCATCAGCTGTAACTTGGCAGTGCATTTCTACATCGTCTACCTACATCTTCATATTGTAACTTTGCTTTGCTTTCAATTGGTCTTTCACACAACTGGGTGTCTTTCTCTCTAACCACCTGGGCTGTTTGATCTACGTTTTTTCTCGCCTCGGTGGACAGTAGCCCGCTCGTCACGCGCTATCCACTCTCGAGCAACAGGATCACTGGCACTCTTAGGTACATCGTCCATCTGTCAGCACGTAGCTCGCTTGGTGCTCGTATCAAGTCGCGGCTGCTCGTCATCGCTTGTCCTGTTTCTTCTTGTGTCGTGTCCATAAATTAAAAGCGAAAGTTGCGCGCGAGCTCGCGGATCGTGTTCTGCTCCGTCCAGCCGCAGACGAGGCTCAGGCGCTCGGTATTCGGGTCGTACGCCACGTCCTGCATAAGAAAACAGCCACAGCATGTGGGGGAGACACAAAAAATAACAGTCAGTTCAGAAGACACTCGTAAAAACAGAAACTGGCTCTAACAGGTGGACACATAAAAAACTATCCAACTCACCATGGGTGCAACCGCGACAATGAAGTAGCCCGTGCGCTCTTCGTGGGAGAGCGAGCTGCCAAAGAGATCCGCAAACTCGTCGTGTTCCAAGCTGCGGTGGATCTGTGCGAGCGAGTAGAACTCGGGCGACGTGTACTGGTCGAAGTCGTGCGGGAAGCCGAACAACTTCAGGAACGACAGGCGCCGGATGCCCTCGTACATGACGGTCACGGTCTGCGCGCTCTCTGCTTTAGCGCGTCCCGCGGCACCTACTGCTGTGACCACCGAGGACGACGCCGGCGCCGGGTTTGCGCCTCCGCGCTTGCCCACTTGACGCAACTGTGAGCGGAAGAGCGAGATGAGCTTCTCGCGTACTCGATGCGCTTCTCGATCAGCGTGGCGGTTTTCCATATTGAAACGCGCACTGAGCTGGGCGCTGCGGTCCGCTTCAATGCGCTTCATGCGGTCTAATTGCGCCTTGCAAGCCACGAGGTCATTCACGATCGAATCAGTGCGCGCGACATTTGGACCGCGGTCCTGGAGACGGAGCTGTGCCTTGGCGGCCGCGACCGCCTTCTCGAGCTGCTGCGTGATGCGCTTGGCGTTCTCCTTGACGGCCGCGATCTCGGTGCTCGCCTTCACACGCACTTCGTCGCACTCGATAAGCATCTTCTGCAGGCGCTTCCGCAGCGCGTTGTTCTTGTCCTCGAGGCTCGTCTTCTCGGATTTTTCCTTCTTGAGCTCCAGCACCAGCGTATTCACAACCTGCTTGTGTCTCTTCTCCATCTTGACCAGGTCGGCGTCCGCAGCCGAGCCTGGTGTACTGAGGATTACCATGAGGTCATTGACAGCGCAGTTAAGTCTAGGTTCACTTCCACACAGACATTGATAGGATGGACGATAGTACGTACGGTCGAGCTCGCTTGCGTTGGGATTCAGCTATGCTAGCGCCAGCCATCGCGGCCGCGTCCATTGAGCTTGTTCCGAAACTGACTGTCCTGGATGGGTTCATGCCGCCGTGGTCAATGACGGCTGACGATGCAGTCCCCAGTTGTGGGGATGCCTGGCGTGAAGGAGGTCCGCTGCTGGCGATCTTTGCGACACGACCCGCTCCAGGCATTTGTGCCTGTGTGTACGATGAGGAGGATTCGCCGAGGTACTCGTCACCAATGTCCATGTCAGGGTAGTCGTATGAGTGGCCTGGCGACGCGTTCACGTCACGCTCAATGTCGAACACGAGCTCGCCGGGTTTGGTTGCCTTGAGGTGCTGGATCACTTCCAGGAAGCCCAGGTCGTTGAGTGTAATACCGTTTACTGAGAGCAGGATGTCGCCCAGACGTAGTGGGGACTTTGCTGCTGCCGAGTTGCCCTGCAACGTGGACACGCGGAGCTTCCGCTGCGAGTCGTGGCGGATGCCAAAGCCCAGTTTGTTGCCCTCTTTCATCACGCGGATGGTCATGCGCACGATATTGACGCCATTGTCCCTCGATGAAGACAGCTTGCTGTTGCCTACTGCTGGCAGTGCGTTCACCGGTCTTCCCTGACTGCGTTGCTGGAGCTGCGCTGATCGCGGAGACGTGGAGGCCACGGCGTCTTGCAGCAGATTTGTAAACGACGTTTCGTGTTCGTCACCTGCCTCTTCGTCGTCACGATCGTCTGCGTAGCCATCCGAGTCAGCAACGTCAAGCGCATGAAGCTGACGATCAGCGTCAGGACCGCCTCGTGAGGCGGTCGCAGAGGGTCCTCGTCGGGAGGGATCCAGTGGACTGTTCCCGTAGTGATGACGTCGTGAGGCGCTCTCTCGACCGTTTCTGTCAAATTCCCTGTTACTGCTCGCAGCCACACGGTCGTCCTGCTCATCGCGGTAACGCTGGTACCCCAGCGCTCGTTGTGACGGTGTACCGTCAGCTGCTCCTGGTCCCGATGCTGCCGACCATGCGTTCGAGTTCGAATATGCCGCCGAAGACGAGCCGGTGGTGGCTCTGGATCCCGTATATGCCTGCGAGCTGCTGCTCATGGGTGCAGCACCAGTATTTGTCGCCTGGCGCGACGGGAGTTTGGCGTTCTGGAACACGACGGTGTCGCTGTGCAGCATGGGCGGGTGCAGCGCCTGGCGACTGCTGCTGCTACCTGCACGCGAGTGGCTGAGAGTCGTCGACGACGACGAGTGCGCTGACCCAGCGCTGCCGCCTCCATGGAGGTGGCGAGCGGGGCCGCGTGGTGAGGACATGACGCGGTTAGGAGGGTATGAGATGCGTCAGCAGTGGTGGTTGTGGTGTGGAGCTAGAGACGAGGGAGGGAAGGGGGGAGGGGGGAGGGGGGTCTCTCGCTTCAAGACGCTTTGGCTTTTCGTGAGGCCGGCCGACTTCACTTTTTACCCGCCAAAATAATTGCAGGCTCGTCCCGCACGCTGGAAAGAGCGAGTATAAGAAATACCAAAGCGGCGTTGAATACGCGATTGCTGCTAAGCTCGCTTGTTACGTTTTTTATTAAATACGACAAGCACTTAAATACGTTTCTCAGGTTGCGTGCTTGCAAGTAAATGTCAATGATGAGCTAATAGAGCGTAAAGATAATCAGTTCCTCTTTTAGTTTTACTCAGCAACGTCCATATGCCAAGAAACTGAAATTAAGCATACAAAAATAAAGATCAGCCTCTATTTCTATTGCGCGCGGGTTCATCGCTCGCCTCTTGTGTTCCAGCGAACAACTCCGAATGCACTAGGTGTGCTCATGGGCTTCCATCAGCGATTTTCGTTCAGCACTAGCGGCTCAGACGTGGGCGTAGCTCGCGCGCTCGAGTGAAGAGCTTGTGAGAGGTCTATATGTACGGTTGTTTTATCCAGCAAGAATGGCACTATCGCTGAATGCGTTGGCATGGTCTTCTGGAACTTATCTGCGCTGTGCACAAATGTGTCGTGTACCGTTTAGGTTGTCGGAGCGACACCAATGCGAACGACGACGACAAGGTTATGGTTTCTGGTTCATCTGCTGCTTGAGTATATAGGCTATAACGACTGTATCAGGGAATTAAATATTCGAACCGGTTGCCTGCAGAGGAAGCACCTCATTGTGGGTGACAGGTGGACCTACCGCGGGTAAAACAATCACCGAGATGACGGACGGCAGTGAAACTGCTCGCTTTGCAATTACGTTGCGTTTGACAGCTGAGCGCACTATTAGAGGCAAGTTGACAAGAATAAGAAAAGAGGGCATCCTTAAGGTATTTATATACACCTATTGTATGAAGCTCTCTGTTCTCTCTTAGTGACAGTGTGCATCGTCGCCATGCAATTCTTGGTCTCTTCTGTGATTAACGTCTGACTGGGACGACTGTAAGCGTCATGATGAAGCAAAGACACGTTTGCACGTGCGTGTGTATGTGCCACGGCGTGTTTGGGTGTGTAAGAACTGCGAGAGTGGTTCGAGCTCGAAATGCGGCGAAACGCAGTCAAAGTGCCACAAATACCAGTACACTGTGTTCACTGAAAAGCATCAGACTCAGTCGAAGTGAAAAACCTTGCATCAATCTGAATCTAGTACCTTTAATCCACATTGACCACGCAATCCAGCGTGATCGCGGGTCGGCGGTTGTGGCGGTTGTCACCTCCACTGTCGCCGCGCTCGGTCTCCTTCTTGAACTCATCGAACGAGCACGACGGCGCAATTGCGTTATCGTTACCGTGATCACATGCAATATTAAAGTCATTTTCACCACCTGTGCTGCAGCCGGAGAACTCGCCGAGTGCGGACGCTGCTGCATCGTCAGGTTGCCTTCGTGGTGCACGCGAAGTAGAGATTGAGTTGCTCAGCTCGGAGTGAACCTGTGAAACGACCTTTACTATGGTATCAAAGGCAGACTTCTCGAGCCAATAACGTCGCTCCGGCAATTCGGAAGAAGGCAGCATTGCGGCCCATGATCAAATGGCTATAGAATGTGCTCGTAGCTCTGCGACACGTGAAATGCGCCTGCGCGAAATGGCTACAGAGAGCCGCTCTGTGACATGCGTAGGAAGATGTCGCTCGCTCCGAATTGGGGGTCGCAGGGAGAGAGAGGGCATGCAACCTGCGCCAGAACTTTTAGAACGAACCGAAACAAAGAGTCAGCGAGCCTCTGTGATGCGTCTTCGAAGGTGATTGGATCGATGCGATGATCGACTTGGCCTTTTCTATTCTGTCGATCGAGCGCCCATGGAAGAGCAGCTCACCATCCGCTCGGTATGCGACGAGGCTGTCGACCACTGGAATGCAGAGGTTGCTGCGGCTCGCTACAACGAACCGAGGGCTGCGGCCGATGTGGGCTGGGCGGCACACAGCAAGACAGACCCACAGACGGAGGGTCTTGTGAAGGTGTCAGTGGCAAGTCGTTTCAGCGCGTTTGGTATGCTGAAGTGGACGGGCGCACGGAGCATCAGTCATGCTCTGGTTGCAGCCCCACTTTGACGCACGTCATGCCGGTTGTGTGCTGGAGATGGCTACGTGAGCCAGTAATGCTGCGCCACGTGCCGGGCGTTCAAGTTGCAGTTGCATCCGTCAAGATGCAAGGGAAGCGGAGCTCTTTCGACATGCGATACATTCGACTCGCCAAAGTCTTAGAAGAGCATAGGCCGCATCAGCTCTACTAATATTCCTGTCTGTGGACTCAGGTCGTTGGTCTCGCATAACACAGTACTGTCGCTCTCTGACTCAGGTGGATTGGACTTAATGAACCTCGCCTTCTTGATTTGGACAGCTCTGCTGTCAAACCAAGGAGCTCTCAGACTTTTTCGTTAGTTCGAAAATGGATGGCGGCGGTGATGCACAGGGCGGACAGGTGATTGAGTCGGCGGATGGTTGGATGGATGGACGGCTCGTCTGATCTATCGATTCCAGTCGCGTGTTCCATAGAAGAGAAGGTCATCTCGTACACCAGCACAATTTGGCTTTCGACCACTGAGGAAATGAGACTTTCTTCCTTCCGACCGATCAGCGCATGCAGACGAGACCCGTAATCAAGACCTGCTCGCAGCAGCGATGGAGGCTCAGCCAGCGTGACTGAATAAGCGATGAACCGCAAGAACCCGCTGAACGCAAATTTCGGCAGGCTTTTTTCTTTTTTTTCATCACACACAGGCACTGCTGGAGCCATGAAGGTGAGTTAGCTTGGAGTTTCGACTTGCATGGCGATACTGTAGTGTGGCGAGTTCGCTGGCAAGAGAGAGCCTGTTCCTGTCACGTGGGCGGTCGTGATGGATGGATGGATTGGGTTCACGTTTGCTACGACTATCGAAGTTTTCTATCTTTCCAGCCCAAGCATAAACAAATGAACGAACGGCTCGCAAGCCAATCAATATGGTCCATGTTGAGAGGACCCATCGAGACCTGTCCTGCCGGTCGGGCTGGTACGAGGGCAGCTGGGACGGACGGACCAGACGCACCTCTCAATACGCTCACTCGCTCGCTCGCTCTCTAATCGCATTCTAGATGGAAGCCATGCGTGGGGTATGGCAAACCAGTAGCAAACTCGTGTGTGATTCAGAAGCGCATCAAGAACGATATATACAACCGGATCTCGCACTTCAACTTCACTCTGTAGTCACATACCCTCTCTAAATCGAAATATCCTCTCACGCATTACTTGTTCACAAATAGCATGTTGAACCTCTCGAATTGGATATACGTTGCCTGCGTGCAGGCCGCCAATGTTCTTTCCTTCTTTCTTTCCAGCAATCCACAGTTTCGACGATGACAAAAACAAAAACAAACAAAATGAAGCGATCGCTTCGAAGAAGAAGAATGTCGAAGGAAGCGCTCTCTCTCTTTCTCTCTCTATCTGTATGCATGGGCGTGAGGCATGTGGGTTGCGCGTGTGCGCGTGTGCGTGTGTGAACAATAAGGAGAAGCGAATGCGTCTGTGAAGCTCATTTTGAAGAAAGCGAGGCGACGGAAAGAAGCGACAGAGCGAAAGAAAAGGCAACCGCCGGCGTACAAGACAAGGTCTCTCGCTCCGAGACCGCATTCCGCATTCTCCCCTGCCCAGATTAGCACAGACACACAGATACCTGCGTGTGACGATGGTGAACAAGATCAAGAAGTTCTTCAAGTCGATCGGCAAGTCGTCGTCGTCATCCACAGGCTCAGCGTCCATGAGCTCGACGATGGGCGGCTACCCGCTGCTCGCGACGAGCGACAACCAGTTCCACCACCAGCAGATGCAAGAGCGAGGGGGTTACAGCAACAACAACCTGCCGCTCTCGAGCAGTCCGTTGTATGGACTCGCGACAGATAACGGCAGCGGCCTCATGGCGACCGAAGGCAGCGGTTCGGGCTCCGACAGTGTGATGGCATCGCCGCAGCGGCAAGATGCCATTCGCTGGGGGCTCTTGTTGCCGCGCATCCCGAGACTCGTCGCCGAGGCCACCGCTGCGACCAATGGTGGGGGCGGCGGCGGTGGCGCCAGCAGCCCACACAACAACAGCGGCAGCGCGTCGCAGAGCAGTGATCACGTCGAAATGAACCTGCTGCTCGAGATGCTCACGCAGATGGCGCCAAAGGAGCTTCAGACGCAGATTTTGCAATACTACTCAGGTGATTCGAGCGCCGCGTACTCTGGGAACTCGCTTGTGACCAGCAGCAGCACGCCAACAGGTATGCAATCACCAACGTATCCTTATCCGCGTGTGTCCCTCCTGTGTGATCGCTCACCCATGCATGTCATCTTTTCTTTTGCGTTCTGTAGCGATGATCTCAAACTGGGAGCAGCGCAAAGTTTTTCGTCAGTGCCGCCGCTCGCTGTTGCTCTGCTGGAAGTTTATCGTCGCGCAGCTCAACGACGAGAACGCGCGCATCACGAGCGAGCTGAAGGAGACGTACTTTCAGCTCATCGGGCTCATCGCCGAGCGCGTCGAATTTAATTTGAGCGGCGACACGAGCGCCTCTTCATCGTCCAGCTCCAACGGCAGTGGCAACGGATCACGAAACACGCGTCAACAGAATAACTCGGGTCATATGATGGGCTGGACGGTGAACTCGCCCACCGCTGCCGCTGCATCACTCAATTCCGTCGATCTGGCCGGCGCCGACAGCAGCACTAGCAGTAACACGAATAGCGACGAAGGCGTGGATGGCGAACGCGACCTGTACCTGTACCGTTGTCTGCTGGTCGCGACATTCAAGTACGTGATCGAGAACATCGAGGGTGCGAACTTGCGCAGGCGCTCGCGGATCAATCTCACGGAGATTCAGTTCTTTGCGAAAGTGATTGCGATTTGCTTCTTCCGCATCTCCATCATCCAGCGCATGATCATCGACCAAATCTACTTCACGTACCGCCAGAAGAAGTGGATCAACATAGCGACGCTATCATCAAACGACAGCAGCCAGCCCACGTCGTCGTCAGCACATTCGAACAATGGTCATGGACGTCCGATAACGCCGGAGACGTTTAGTCGATCGAACCGTCGGCGGTCTTCGTCGCGACTAGGTAGTGGGGTCACTTTTGCAGGTTCTCTGAGTCGCTGGAGCGAGTTCGAAGGCCACGTGCTCTCAGAGTCGAACGGGGAAGGCGAAGACGCGAAAAAAGAGGACACGACGTCGAGCGATGCTAACAACCAAAGTTCTCACACGAGCAACAACAACGTGCCATTGCCGACGCGCGCGGCGATGGACAAGTTCAAGCGCATGAACCCGACGCTATATCGCTGGTCGCGCTACGTGCCATATCTCGCGCCGTACGCGGACACGGACGTGTTCCGCATGAACGACTCGATGAAGACGAGCTGGCTCGAGAAGCTTAGTCACGACGGCGAGTTCTTCGCGGTGTTTATGGGCCACTACACCCAGCACGCCGAGAACTGCGCTAGTCTTGGTGGTGGCGAGCTCATTTGGAGCTGCTTGCCAGGGTACCCGCTACTGATCCGCGTCTCGTTGCTACTGCTGAAAGAGGCGAGTTGGGGCAAGTGGCTGTATATGCGCGACAACACAAGCGGCGGTCCAGGTCCTACACTTTCTCTGGACTCGCCGCCCAACCAACAGAACGAGCGACAGCCATTTGAGCTCAAGGCGATCCGAGGCATCCGCACTGTGCTCGAGACTGTCGTACAATGGCTGCGCAACAAGGAGCTGCTAGAGAGCTGCATGCTCGCGGTGTATGAGTGTACGAACGTGCTCCACGCACGCAGTGTCACCTTTTGCCTGACCAAGTTCGAAGATTGGTTCAGCGCCACGGCGACGCTGATGCTGACGGAGGTCGAACAGCAGGTGTACCGCCTACCCGTCTCGTTCGCGGGTCAGACGTTTGCGATCGGGATTCGACTGATGCTCTCGAGCGAGAACTTTGAGATCCTCAACCGCGTGCTCACATTCCTGTACAACCGCATGGAGTACTTTGACGGTGACCTGCGCCAGAACATCCTCAAGGTGCTCGTGCAGCGGCACATGTTCCTCTTTCTGCACTGGAACGTGGACGTGCGCAGCAACTACCACCACCTGCTGGTCTACAAGGTCATCCGCGTGAACCGGTACTTCCTGGACTCACCCATCGACCACCTGCTCGTCGGTCGCTACGCGGTCTCGCAACTCGAGAACAGCATTAGCGTTACGAACGGCTTTGACGAGTTCGACGATCACCTCGGCGGCAGTGGTGGTGGGGGAATGCCGTACGGTAACCAGTACCACCACAGCAGCAATGGCAATGGCGGTAGTGCTAGTCGTCAGTACCAGATTTCAACCGCGGAATTCAGTGCGCTGCGCACCGAACAGGCGCTCTGGCGAGCCTTCGACGCGTGTATCGGCGCCATATGCGTGCAGGAGCGCCGCAACGCGAAGGAGGGCAATCGTAGGTACCAATACGAGATCCAGTGCGCGCGCAGCCGCGCGATTGCGTTCCAGAAGCTCAATCGCAAGGTGGTCGACAACGAGCTCAACCCGTCATCGAGTATGAACGAGGGGCTTCCGGGAGGGAAACCCTGGCTCGAGCTCGACCTGCTCGACGAGGAGCTCCATCGCGAGCCGCCGTACTACCTGCGGTATTTACCGGCGGAGGAGGTTTCGAGCATCGACGAGCTGCGGCGGCTCGCGAGCACACTGCGGTACCCGCCCGAGCTCCAGGTGTACGCTGCAGCGTCGTTGCGCCACTACTCGGACCTGCTCAAGAATTACTACCAGGACTTGAGCCAGAACAAGTACGTCGAGGCCCCGCCGCTCGGATACGTCTAGGCAAGAACCAGGACAGGTGATGAATGGCATACTGCGTATTGTGAAAGTATTTTGTGGCGATGATGTTAAAAATGAGTACTAGCGTTTAGGACTAACCAAAGTCTGCTCCTGGAACAAGAGTAGGTATGCTGAAAATAGGCTGAAAAGAGGTTAAAGAGTCGAATGTGCACGAAGGTTGGTCGTTTCGTCTTCATATTCGAGCTTCAGCTGTCAAAGAGAGAGCGTGAAGACATCACCGCAACCTGACATGCAGCAGCGACCTCACTCGGAGGGACGGGTCTCGAGTCCTCCGCCCCCGTCGCATCAGCGCCTCGCGAATCGCCACCGCAAGACGTCTGCGCTCAGCAAGTCCTGCGTGCTCTTTAGCGAGTCTTCCAGCGACAATGCCAACTACGAACATACCGATAACGGTGATGGTGACGATGACGTAACAGCGTCGTCATTCTCATCGCTCAGCGAACTGGAGAGTAAAACCAAGCGTGACGACAGCGGCGGCTACGACCGCCACCCGCGACGACCAAAGACCACTCCTGTACGCTCTCTCAACTGTGCGACTGGCAATGGAACTGAAGGCTAATATTCTGGACTCTTGGGCTGTAGAAACCGCGCATCGAGCGGCTCCTGGTCGGACCGGGCAAGAACCACATTCAGGAAGCGCATGCCTCGTCTTCATCATTGTTATCACCTGTTGGTGCAGCAGCATCAGCATCAAGCTCCCAGTTGTTCTTCATGACCCACCTCCCGGACTCACCACCACGACTGAGTCACAGCAATGCTTCCATCCCATTCGCCTCTGGGTCAGCGTCCTCATCGGACGATGATGAAGATCGTAGAAAGTCACGAAAGCTGACTGGCAAGGTCTCAAGCACCCTGGATGTGATCAAGGCCAGTAGTGGTGATGGCTCAACACCGGCTTCCTACAATGAAGTTGACCAAGAGACTGCAGTTGATGAGCCCAAGCAGTCTGAGCCTCAGCTTTTTGTTGAGAAACTAGAAGCACGCCTTGAGAGCTCGGAATGCGATGAAGATCTTGATGACGCCGAGGAATTCTCGGTAGCGCCAGACAAACTTGCTGACATCCAAGCTCCAGCAACATCGGTGGTGTTGAAGGAGGACCAAAGTGAGCCAGCGTTGGCTCTACCTGACAAGCTCGACGGGCCTCTTCAAGTTGACCTCCTCTCAAGCTCCGCGACTTTTTCAGCATCAGCTCAACCGCAGCTGGACTCGAGCGACGAGGAAGATGACATGCATGATCCCAAAGAGCTCGAAGAAGACGAAGAGCTCACTCAAGCGAGAGACGATACGGTGTCAGTAGATGTCCAGATGAATGGACAGCATGATAATGACAACGAGGATGATGGCAGCGAGTACAGTCGTTTGATGGCGACTCGGCGCCGAATGCAGCAGGAAGATCGCCATCGCGAGCAAATGCGAGGCGAGCTCGAGTCCTACGTAGCTTTGCTGACGTCTCGCAAGGGAGAGGACGGTGCGCAGCTCGTCGAGTTCCCGCGCAACTACCAGCAGGTGCTCTCGCTCATGTCCGAGCGCGACGTGCGTGAGGAGGATTCAGCCACCACAACCACAAGCGGTAGCAACAGTGGGGCAAGCACGCAGCGCAGCTGGTCCCACGTGCTTCTCCAGGCGGGGCTTTCTAAGCAGCAGGCCTTTGTAAGTCTGAGTTCACTGAATGGGGTCATTGTGCTTGGTAGTCGCTAAACTCACTCAATGTTGCTATTTGTGCCTTGTGCCTGTTTAGGGTGCGTTGAATGAGGAGGACGAAGCGAGTGGCGGTGAAGGCGGCATGGCGGCCAAGATCGCGCTCAAGATGGCGCGCGTGCGCCAACTAGATGCCGTGCTAGAGGAGAAGCTCGGCAAGAACCTCTACTCATCATCAGCTGCCACCACCAGCAGCAGTAAGATCGTGAAGAAGCCCAAGGCTGCGGCATCAGACCGCAGCCACCCCCCGCCATCACCTTCCAGCAACCAGCACTCAAACTCCACTGGCTCAGTAGCTGACTCATTGACTTCGTCGTCATTGCTTGGAGCGAATGGGAAAAGTGGCAACTTTGTCGAACGCAACCGGAAGGTGATCGCGCATGGCATGAAGGCCGTGCTCTCCAGGGACGAGGAGTCGCGACTCAGTCGGCTGCTACGGGACCTGGGCAGCAGTGACAGTGTTGCTACTGGGTCTGAGGCGACGCCGGCAACGACCAGTGAGGTCCAGTCACCAGCATCCCTTGTACCTCGTAATCTCACTTCACTGGAGCCACTGGGTCGGAACGAGTTTGAGATGGACGCCCAGGACAAGAGGCAGATTGAAGAGCTCCTCGCTGCCAAGCGCGGTGTGTACCAGTCGACGTTGCTGCCGCCAGCGCCACCCGAGATCAACGACTTTGGCTTCGTCATTGACGACCAAGCTGATCGCGATTTATCTTCCACTCCCGGCGCCTACAAGAGCAAGAGCGCGTTCAACGTGATTCAGGCGACCAAGAGCGAGCGGCTCCGCAAACAGCGGCTCGAGCGCATCGAGCTCGAGATTCAGTTCCTCAAGGAGAACGAGCACATGACGATCGTCGCCAACGATGGTGATGAAAACGACGAGATTGGCTCGCTATCCAGCGGCGGTGGGGGCTTTGAATACGACGACAGCAGCGACATTGTGAGCATACTTGATGGTAGCGGCAGTAGCACGATGAGCGAGCGGTCGTTCCAGACGACGGCGTCTTCGGTCTGCTCGACGCGCTCGGGCGTGATCTCGCGCCGCCACTTCAACCAGTTCCTGGAGCTCGAGAAACAGGACTTTGACCCGCAGAGCAAGGCGAGCGACGACGACATCCGGCGGCTTGTGGCCTCACTCTCACACCTGCGAATGACGACGGCCATGTCGAGTCGACCAGTTGCATAGCGATCGATCGGAGAGAGGGTGGTTGTTAGCTCAGGTATGAGGCTGTGATACCAAAGTTGATACGTTAGTATCAGTTTTCTTTCTATCTATTGAGTTGCGCTCAGAGTCCATCGTTCGCCGGATGGGCGGAAGGAGACGTGACGCAGACCCTCGTCGGCGTCGTCGTACTCGATGAGCACGTCCAAGCGCTCAGTGGGGACGCTCTCGGCGTCAAAGCGCTCGGGCCACTCGACGAGGCTAATGCCTATGCGCATTAGTAACAGAGACACTTCAGTTAGAATGGGTTATGGCAATGTACAGCGCTCGCAGTAGAAGGTGTCGTGACCTTTAGAGAAGGCTTCTGCGAGCCCCAATGCCGCGGTGTCCTGCTCGCTGACGCTGTCAAGGCGGTACAGATCGACGTGGTAGATGACGCTGCCATACAAAAAATAGAGATGGTTTAGCGCGCATAGACTCCAATTGCTTCCGGATATAGCAAAAACATCTTGCTACAGACGGCCTCGTACCTGCTCTGTGGCTGCTCATACGTGTTCACGAGCAGGTACGTCGGTGACGTGACCTGCAGCGCCGCGTCACCGGTCAGTTCGCGGATGAAGCCCCTCGCAAAGCACGTCTTGCCGCAGCCTAAGTCTCTGCGCGAGCACAAGTGCATAGAGCCTACACCATTAGTACGGCTATCCATTACCATGCGCATTGAGAGTACACTTCTACATATTGACGAACCCTTTGAGGAAGATCACATCCCCCGCGCGGCGGTTCTTGGCGACCTGCGCACCGATCTGCTCCATTTCCTGTTGCGTGTGCGCGGCAAGCGGCGTACTGCGCGTCAAGAGCGCCTGCGAGCTGCTGCTACTGGTGCTTAAGGCCAGGAAGCGGCATCGCGACGGCATCGCGGCGGCGCGCAGCGAGCGCGTTGCTGCATGCATCATTTTGCGAACAGCCTGTTGCCAATTTGCTTTTTGCATAACCGGTGGCGACTGAATCAAAATATGCCATACAAATGCTGGTATACTCGCGGCAGAAGCTCAAACGGTTCATTGATACCAACCGCTTCGGTATCAACAAGTTTTGAAGCGATATCAAGCTCGTGTGCGCCGACAAGTGTGTGTGGACACGAGCTGAAAGGCTGCAGTGCTTGCTCCAAGATGGCCGCAACACCGGATTGTACCCGCGTCTGCTCCACGATGGAACGACCAACAAATAATGCTCTTACGACCACTGGATACCACCAGCCTGGCGCGACACACGCGGGAGATGGATGGCTACTTCGATCGCACATGTTGGCTCGTTAGTCGCGCCGAACGCGTACACTAAAGAGTCGACCAACCTCGCGCCGGACTGTCCGACTACGTGAACACGTGCGTCTGTAGTCTGAGCCCCTCAGTTGCGCTACAAGCGCTGACCTCGTCACGTCACACGGTCGCGTTGCTTCTCCGCTGCCGAGAGAAAACGATCTGAGACCCGCCGCCGTCTTGAATTGAGAGTCATTTCACGCTTCGCGCCTTGGCGGCTTTCGAGAAAAGCCGCCAAGGCGAAAAGCGCGACGAGGAGGAGGAGGAGAACAAGCTCTCAAACGGGAAAAAGGACTGGCCTGGGAGCAAGCAGCAAAGCGAACACCAACCACCACAGCCCCAACTGAGCAGCCAGCTCACAGTCCATCAACGCAACGAACGTCGGGTGGGCCCGTCGCGAGTGTGCGCTTCAGGTATCTGGGAAAAGCAGCAAGCGAGACCGGGAAGCCGCGGGGCCAACGAACCCCACCGTCCTCGTCGTCGCCGCCGAGAAGAGCCATCATGGACTGGGGCACTTGCAAACAGCCGTACCAGGCGATTCTGCGCCCGCAGCAGCAGCAGCAGCAGCAGCAGCAGGACGAGCAACACCTTCGACACCACCAGCGGCAGCACGAGGACACACAGCAGCAACAGCAACACTATGAGGGTAACCAGGAGTTCCGCTGCAAGCGGGAAGACCGCCACGGTGAGGACAACAACGCACAGTACGCCCGCCCTCTGAGTCGGTCGAATAGCGGTTCGCACTTTGGTGGCAGTGATCGCTTTTCCGCTGATCCCGGGTACGCCATGTCGCTGGCCACACAGCCGCTAGTAGCGTCGTATCATCACCATCAGCAGCCGAGTCACCATCAATCGCAGGACGCGTCGTCGTTTGGGTTCCCGCCGGCGCCCATGGCCATGGAGACGCTGAATAACAGCAGCAACACCTGCTCGCTGACCAGCATCCACTCGCTCGACCTGCAGAACTTTGACGAGTCGGCGAGTGTCGATCTGCAGCAGCTCTTTCCGCCGCCGCCATCGCTTTCGTCTTCTTCTAATCCGAATGCACTGCAGCAACAACAGCACCAGCAGCACCAGACACCACCGATGCCGCACACGATGCTGAGCTACTACGCGTCGCAGAATCCGCAGCCGCCAGGCTCAAACGAATACTTTGTCGAAGGTGTGTACTTAGTGACGGTCTTCATTGTGGCGTCAATATCTTGGTTGCGACTCACGCTCTCTACGTGTTGATGTGTGCGCAATTGCTCGTGACCATAGGTTTCCAGAACTTCCACCCGGATCCGTCGCAGGGCATCCTGCCGTTCTCGTTCATGGGCGCGTCGCAGCAGGCGGCGATGTTTGACGAGCGCGAGGAGCTCGGGCTTCCAGAGATGCAGGAGGTCTCAAATCTTTTTAACAACGCGTCGATGATGACGCCGCCAACGTCGATCATGACGCCACGCACATCGATAGTGTCACCGATGCATGGGTTCCCATCCTCGCGGACGGGTGGTTCAGCGGCTGGGGGTGGAAATGGTGGCGGTGGCATCCCAGCAAGTGCGGCGATGCTGATGCACGAGAGCAGTAGCGGCGACGACGGCGACGACGGCGACGACGGCGGTAGCAGCAGCAGCCGCGTGCCGATCTCGGCGAACCCGAAATTCTCGCCGGACCGCAGGAAGCTCTGCTGTATTGAAGGCTGCAAGAGCCAGGCGCGCGCGTTCAACCGCTGCAAGCGCCACGGCGGCTCAAAGCGCTGCTCCCATCCTGGGTGCACCAAGAGTGTGCAGAGTCGCGGGCTTTGCATCCGCCATGGCGGGGGCTCGCGGTGTCAAGAGAGCGGCTGCACGCGCGCGGCGCAGAGTCATGGGCGGTGTAAGATGCACGGCGGCGGGCGGCCTTGCATTGTCGAGGACTGCGAGAAGAAAGCGCATCTGAAGCGTCTCTGCCGGAAGCACGGCGGCGGCGCCAAGTGCAGTTTGGAGGGCTGTGACAAGTGGGCGCAGCGGCAGGGCATGTGCATGACCCACTCGAAGCACACAAGCAGTCCGGTGATTGGGAGCAGCGGTGGTCGGCGCGCGAAGGACTCAACCGCCGCCGCCGCGGCTGGAGCAGCAGCGATCTCTTCGGCGTCGCTCTCGCCCGTGGACTCGATGGAGTCGACGCCTCTGCACGAGATGGCGCAGCTTTGAGTGTCGCTTCCGCCCCAGCGCCTCATAGGCCCGTAGGCAGCCGCTGCGTGTGCACAGATAGCACACACAGGCTACGTTCTCGTCGCATTGATTCTTCCGTCACTCTTTTTACTACGGAATCGTACTAAATGATAGCAAAGCATGCAGCATGCGAGCGAGGTGACGACACCACCGCTCTCTCATTCTCAGTTTAATGGAGGTCATCGACGAGGATGCCGTAGCTGCTCACCTGGTGCGCCAGGACGCAGAAGAGGGGGACGAAGAGGTTGAGCATGAGCTCCATATTGTACGCCGCGTTCCGGAAATACTGTGAGCGCGGTGGAGAGAAGCGGTAGACGTGGTCGACCTTTAGAAGCATGCCACCGTCCACCTTGGCATGGCTCCACAACCGCAAAGAGCTACGCTACAACAAGCAGCATAACGACACTCTTAGCTTGCTTGTGACAGCATACGTACAAAGCAATGCAACTGTACTCACATTAGCGTGAGGATGCATATCTAGACGCGCACCAGCGGCAGGTAGCACGATATGAGTAGCATCGGCAGCAACAAATAGATCATGAAGTCGCCCAGGTGGCACAGGAAACCGAGCGCGGGTGAGCCCACCCAGACGCCTAGTCAGCCGTTCATGACCGCCGTGAACACGCATCGGTCGAAAACGCGCAGCATGTACTAGCCTACCATGATCATGATGCTCATGAAGGCGGCGATGCCCAGCACGGCCTCGGACTTGAGGAACACGTGACCGGCAGTCATGAAGCAGGAAGCAGCCTGCAGACCGTGTGCATCATGCGCATGCGGGTCAGCAGCACGTCCGTCGATGATGTGCTCCAAGCGGATGTGTCAAAACAATTCTGAAACAGAATTGTTTCACCTCTGACAGCAAAAAAGGTTTTGAGGCGCGCATACAAACACCAAGTCGAAACGCAATTCCGACCGAATTCAAACGCGCGAACGCACGAGGAAGCGAGCGAGAGGCGAGGAAGCAAAGCAGGAAGCGGGTATCTCGTAAGTGCAAGCGCTCCGCCACCACCACCACCACCACCACCACCACTAGAACCGGGCCGCAGCACACGTATCGCCAGCCATGATGGAGTACCCGTCCCACCCGCAACACGCGCAGCAGTACCTGCGCCACGACGCCGAGACATTCCGCGTCGCCGAGGAGCTCATGATGCTGAGCAACTGCACCGTCACGAGCTCCGTGGGCTCGGCGGACAGCTACACGCAGCAGCACCACCACGCGGGCAAGAAGCTGCACGGCGACCAGCAGTACAGCGCTAGCTCGTACGAGCAGGTACGTATCGTATTCGCGATAGGGAAATGTGGAAGGGAGATATTCATGCTATTATTGTCTGTGTTGTGCGAATGCTGTAGATGCAACCCATGAAGACCACAAGCGTCAGTATCAAGCGCGAGCAGCGACAGAAGAACAGGTGAGGAAGACAGCGATTATGAGCCTTATGGCTATTGTGGGGTTGCTTACAGTGTGGTTATTCACTGTGTGTGCTGTTTCTTGCTTGTTCAGGAAACGACAGCAGAAAGCGGCGCTCAATGTCATCTTTGACGCCGTCTGCGTACGTCTCTGCCTTGACTGTAGATTGCGTTGAAGTGGGGAATTGCGCATCCTAACAACTTGCATGTGACTTTGTATGTGGCATTTAATGTACAGCACGCTACCAAGCAGACCAACAACAATAGACACGAAGACTCAGAGCAGCTCACACGATCGGCGCCAGGGGCATCAACCCCCCACTCTTCCGTACGTGCTTTGATCATTTTGCTATACTCAACCAATCAGTCGTCTGTGAACGCAAACTTTACAGCAGCAGCTGACTGCCAACAACCCCATCGCTATCTCTGTCAAATTTGCTCTCACAGGACATTCTGAACTCCCGTTGCGATGTGTCGCACTCGCAGTTGCTGAAGGAGCACCGGTCGCGCTTTCGCCAGGTTCGCAGACGGTGAGTCATTCGATTGAGCTTGCTTTTTTACACTGCCCTCACCCAGATAGCTAACGACACTTTTGCTGATATGTTTGTGGCTTTAGATTAAGCATAGAGCAGCGGCTGAAGAACCGCGCGTACCTGGACCGCTTCCACGTCCAGGGTATCCCGCTGGTGCAGCACCTCGAGTCACTGAGCCACTGGAGATAATCACAGCGGCGTCCAGATGCAAACGCTAGGGAAAGCAAAGGCTGTCGGCCGTGATTTCAACCTTATTAGGCGGCTACGAGCAGCATCGCACGCAGGAAGCAACTGTGAATGCGAGCGGCGACGGCGCGGAGGCGAATCGCCATTTTGCTCTCAAGTGGTGGTATAAAAAAGTTCTACACGGTTTAGGATGATGGTTTGCTCTCGAGATGGCTTGCTCTCAAAGTTGTTCATTCCCACCGAGCAGCAGCCTTCTTTGTTAGTAAATGCAGCAAACCTTGGTGACTATCTCTGTGGCTTCGTTCGCACCAGCACTAGCAGGCGCCTGGGTCCCACATTACGGAGACCTCCTCATGTGGAAGTGTGGAAGAAGAGGAGATGTGCCTTCGTCAACACAATGGCAATAGCTGATAGTCGCGGAGCTTGGTCGAGTGAGTCAGCAAGAATTGCAGTCAATGTATAAAAGTAGCTACTCGAAGATGAAGACAGACGCCCTTGCCTCGCGTTTCTCTCTCTCTCTCTGCCTTCTTCATGGTGAGCAAGGGTGCTCTTAGGAGGTTTGTTTGGATCGAGTGGGTTGCAAACAGATTCCTTCTGACTCGTGACTCGTGCCTCATGCTCATGCTTCGCTCTGCGATCTGGAGGCACTCAGGTTCGAGTTCGAGGCAGCATGCAAACGCACCGGCGATAACTCGCTCACTCTTTTCTGAGAGCCAAATACGGACGGAGCGCGGCAAGAAGCCAACTGTCGCTGAGGCCATGAACCTTGGATCAGCAGGTGTCCCATTCACGCTCACAGTCATTAGCAATAGACGCAGTTGATAGCAGACCAGCTTCATTTTTTGTGTGTCTAGTGTGCTTTTTTCTGGAGTGAAAATGTTTCAGGGCGCCAAGCTCGCGCACGTACGTACTCGCCGCGCCACGGGTGCACGCGGCTGGGCTTCTTTCGGGGTGGCGCCGACGCCATGCTTTCTTTCTTTTGCGTTTCTTGTGCGCTTTGTTGCCACTTCCGTCGTCGCCAGTCACAGGTGCCTCGTCGCGCTCTTTTTGCAGATTGGCAGGCTGTTTGCCACAAACATTCATGGAGAATGCAGCGTCTAGGTCCGAGGTGAGATCGTCGAGAGACGTCGTCCAGTCCAGAGCCACCCAGTTTACTGGAGTGTACGCGGCGCGTCTCTCCTTGGATCCTGGCTCGATCGCGGACCAGAAGGCAGCAAAGTCAGCCGCCACAAAGGAATCTTGGAGCGAAGTCGGCTGTGCGAGTCAGAGAGAGATGGAGTCATTTCAATGTCGAAGAGCTGCAATTCTTACCTGAGAGAGCCCCTCTGCTCACGATGACAACTTCCTTGTTGCTTGAAATGGCGCTCTCGCTCCAGTTAAACGACCCCATTGCCAGGACGAAGCCGTCTAGAACACAATACTGCACAACGATATCGTTAGTAGAAAAGACGACATGGCGAGCAACAGAAAGTGTCGCGTCCGTGCGTACCTTTTCGTGCATTTTGGCAGATCGAGTGTCGAAGCGGACTTTGATCCCTGTCTCCGCTCAGCGAGGAGGACAAACACCGTTCATTGCTGCTTCGACACCCCTTGGATGCGGTCCTTCACTGGCACGGGTATGGAAGACTGCCGTCTGTCCGCACAGACACGCTCCGGTCTTGCTTTGCAGCGACGAGCTCCTCAACAAGCTGAAGGCAAGGAAGCAGCGCAAGCACAACGGATTCAGCTCACAGAGTTTACAAAATGGCAGCAAGATAGCAACTTACAGCTATGCTGGTAAACGCAAACACGCAGACATCGATTGAACAGGTCGTGAGACTGAGTAAGCCTTTGAGCTTGGCAAGCAAAGAGGTCACACTTCCACTCGTGTCAGGAAACCGCAGGACGCCAAGCGGGATACTGGACTGTAGAACAACGACTCGCATCGCTTCTCGCTCCGTGCGAGTAGCAGCAGCCGCTTGTTTTTTCATATAGCGAAGGCGCTCGGTAAACGCGTCCACGTTGGAGATACCCACCCTCGTTGCCGCCTCGCCCGGTTTCATAGTACCCTTGTCCACGAGCACCTTCACTTTCTGGAGCTCCGCAGGGGAGACGGACGTCGCCCTTGCGGTGTGTCATTGTCGTCGTCCAGAGCAGACCACGTGAAGAACGATCCTGAACAAGCTCAAGGCTTTCTCTCTCGCTTTGCTCAGAAGAGAAGAGGGCAAAGCGATTGGGGACGGATCATCGTCCTTGCACAAACGCAGAGCCAGCGGCGAGACTGTCGTGCTGCCGCTGCTCTCGCTCTGGGTAATTGCCACCCGCCTCTGGTGCGTCCCTATCATCTGTATTGTATGTATTGTTGCCTCTGATTGGAAGCCGCAAACTCGATGTCTTGTATCTGCATCGACTACCGCTGCACGAAGGAAGGATGATGATCATTAGGGATCGTTGCGGCGCTTTGGTGTGAGTGGTGGGTGTATTGATCGTGAGCTCAGACGTGTCGAGATCTTGCAGCTTGCTTGTTTGTTAACTGCGGATGATCCGTCACAGACAGCAACTGCAAACTCGAAAAGATCACGACCTTCTGTATCAGACATACCAACAGGTTCGAGATGGATGCGTTTGCTCATAACGCACGCTTTCGGTGGGTGGCGGCGAACATGGGAAACTCAGCAACTTTGGTCTTGCTTGGGTTGTTGGTATGTGAGATGGATCGGCCAACTTGAAGGTCTTGATGAAGGTCCGTCCGTTGTTCATCCTTGTGTGTGGGCAACAACCTGCGCGCAGGAAGCGGCAATAGTACGGGCTCGCGCGAATCGAGGCAGGGCAGGCACTGGGGGACAAATCCGCGAGACCGTACGCTGGTTATTCACAGGCTGGCCCGGGATCAGCTCTGGCATGGTGTCGGACTCTCGCCAAGCCCCCTCAAATCGTCGTCGGCTGTCGCACACGAACCGAGTCTCGGCGCCTTCGAACACGTAAACCTCCTCGTCATTTCCTGAGCACCCTTCGCCACTCCAGTTGAGTGACCCTGCGTAAGACAACAAGCACACAATTGAAAACAAGACTCCACACTGAGCAGATCAACGCAAGAACATATACGCACCCGTGACCATCGTTTCGCCGTCTACGATGAAGAACTTCTTGCGCATCATCTGAGGAGAAAGTCGCACATTAACTCCCGCGTGGCGCAGCTCTGGGATCTTGTTTTTGAATGTCTGCACCAACTTCTCACTTTCTCTTCGGTCGGTTAGAAGTCGAAGCCCGGGACCAAGCCACACCTGAAGATCCTTGACTAAGTCAGCAAGCTAGTAAAATGCAAACACCGCCACAGGATTAGCATCAAGCTCACACACACATCAGAAAGCAGATCATGCCAGTACGTACACGATCGTGAGTCAGAAAGTGCATGCAGATATCTAGCGTGTGCTTGGTGCCTCCCATATCTCGAGCAGGTCGTCCAGCGGACTCTTCTCCTCTCTGTCGTGCGGGTGAAGACAGTATTCGTCCTCACAGACTTGGTTGTGTGCAACGGCCCAACACAGCGATCGGAGTGGAAAGCTGATGGTTCTCTGATCGGATTCCGTTTGTGGGGGGTGCAGCTCCACATTCACCACGACATCAGACTCACCTCCTCCTCCATATTCGTATGTTGCTTCCTCATGTTTTTCCTCCCGTTCGGCAAGGTCAGCATCGGCGGGCTCGTCACGCCCGTG
>JAADWP010000142.1:0-41127 GCA_023336215.1 Globisporangium iwayamae | reverse complement strand
TGTTGTCGATCTTCGGGATGAGGTACTTGTCGGCGTGCTTGCATAGGTGGCGCTGGATGATGCGGATGTTGTCAAAGTACTTGATGTACTTGTTCTCCTGCGGATCGATCGTCATGTGACGCGCGCGCACGGCGAAGCGCTTGCGGTGCTTGAGCTCGTTACTGATGTAGATCATGAATGGTACGCAGTTCGGGTGGCGCCGCACAAGCTCCATCATCTGGTCCGTGTTCAGATGCACGCCTTCCACCACGAGCGACTGCTTGCGCTTCTCGAACATCGTCAGCACCAAAGGTCTAGTACGTTAGCACACTTCACTTGGTGATGGCGTAGTTCGAAAACGCCGAGTTCTATCATTCGCTGTCATCGCACAATTCAATTTGCTGCCTGCCGATGATTGTGAAGTCATTCATAATCATTTTTATTTACCTACACATATGAGGATCCAACCAATCACAATTCACTGCCGCTCTTTTTGCTAGTGCATTATAGAAGGTTTACATTGCAAAATGGAATCCTCTACATGACCATTAAGTCCTCTATATGCATACTTGCTAGCTGCATGACAGCAATGGCAGGAGTGGTCAGTTTGTACCGGTAGGTACCCTGCTCCTCTCCTCTCCTTGTTTGCTTCCTCGCAAAAAGCAACCAGCAAAGCAACGCTAACACTCAAAACCAGCTTGACGACGAGTGAGCGAGTGCGCACGAAGCAAGGTGACGTGGACGACGCCTGTGACCGCCTGACTGTGTGTGTGTGTACGCGTACCGCAATCGCTTCTTCAGACACACCGCTAGCCGCCCGTGCCTGTGCGTCTACCAATAGCGCCTCTTTAAGCGCGAACACAAGCAAAGCAAAGCAAAGCATGGCTGGCGAGGGCGATTATGCGCCCAAGCGCATGGACGCGATCAAGCTCGCGAAGGCGTCCAAGTGGGAGGAGCTCCGGCGGCTCGTGGATGCCGAGCCGCTCACGGCACAGCAGATCGACTCGTACGGCATGCTGCCACTTCACTGGGCGTGCACGGAGCCGCACTCGATCAGCGAGAATGTGCTCATGAGCCTGCTCAAGGCGTTCCCGCAGGGCGCGCGCGCGGTCAACACCGCGGAGATGCTCCCGCTGCAGATTGCGATCAAGGCACAGGCGAAAATCGAGTGGCTCCAGGCGCTGCTGGCCTCCTACCCGGACGCCGTGCTCAAGAAGGTGCCCTCGGGCGAGCACGCCGTGCTACTCGCGAAGAAGGCCAACCTGCCCGCGCGCTCGATCAAGCTGCTTGAGGAAATGTTCCACCACGTGTGCGAAAAAAACGGTTACTCGAGTGACCAGGTCGGCTACGACGACCACCACGACGGCGGCCAGCCGAACTACCACCAGACGAGCGCTGAAGACCGCGTGACGGCGCCACCGCCACCGAATGCGCTGCGTGGGAGCGGCGGGTACCCGGCCTCAAAGAACGGTACCGCGTCGCGCCGCGGTGGCCCCGACAGCTTCAAGACGCGCGCGTTCTCCGACAACGACTACCAGCTCATGAACGCGGACTCGCTGCGCACCACGGCGGGCAACGAGTCGTTCCGCACGACAACGTCGAGCGTGAGCTCCATGGGCAGCAGCATCCAGACAATGAAGCCTGTGGCGTCGGCGGGACACCCTTCCGCGGCGGCGCGGCTGTCGAACCGCACGATTGTGTCGCTGCCGCCACGCTGGATGATCGCGCCGAACTGCCACATCTGCTCGCAGAAGTTCAACAGTCCGTTCAGGAAGCGTCACCACTGCCGCAACTGCGGCCAGTCAATCTGTAGCGACCACTCGGCGCGCGAGCGCATGCGCTTGCCGCACTATGGGCTCAATGACCGCCACCGCGTCTGCACGGTCTGCCACGACCTGCTGCGGAATGCCAGCCGCCAGGTGCTCCAGCAGCCCAACCAGCCGCGATTCACTCAGGCGCACGCGACCCCGGCGCGGAGATCAGACGAAGCTGCGCAGCGCCTCCCCGAGGGCATGACCGCGCCACAGACACTCGAGCGCCACGTGTCGGCGCCGGCGCGTCAGAACATGGACACAGCGCCGTACCACGGGATCCACGACCAGGTCGCGAGTCTACAGAAGCAGGTGTCGCTGCTCATGGAGGAGAAAGAGATGGCTGAGTCCCAGCTGCGCGCGCAGGCGGAGCTCCTGGGCGAAGTGGACCCCGAGAGATTGACGAACCTGAGTCGCTCGAGCCGCGGCAGCAACCGCGACCGCCTGAACTCGTACCCGATGAAACTCCCGTCCGGCGCGAGCACCAGCGAAGGCTCGTCACATTTTAATGGGCAGATGTACAGCTCGTACGAGAGCAGCCGCATGATGCCGCGCACGAACAGCAGCAGCAGCTTCCGGGGCCGTGAGGTCGACATTGACCGCGCCAGCGAAGGTCCACCGCCGGCCGAGCCCGTGCGCGCCGCGATCCCAGAGCCGCTCTCGATGGCGCACCTGCAGGACGAGTTCTCGAACATCGCGGTGGTCGAGTCGACGTACGATGCACTGGGGACGCACTCGGATTTGTCGGAAGAGCGACCGACCGAGGGCTTTGGTGACCTGCACGACACGGACGACGACGAGCCGTCGCAGGAGGAGTACACGGACGAAGTGGACGACGACGAAGGCGACGACGGCACGCTCCCGGAGATCGACGTGATGGTGAACCTCGGGCTGTCGATGATGGACCGCGGCATGGTGAGCGCGGCCGTGCAGGCGTTCGCGCGCGCCGTGGACATGTGTCCGAACGACGCGACGCTGCACTCGTACCTGGGGCGCGCATACTACGCGGACGACAATCTGGACGACGCCGAGCTCGCGATCACGCGGTCACTCGAGCTCGAGCCATCAGTCACGAACTCGACGCTGCTGGGCAAGATCCTGTTTGAAAAGGGCGACCACGAGAAGGCCATCCAGGCGTACCAGAACTCCTTAGAGATCAAGGGCTCCAAAGCGTGAGTGAGCGAGTGTGTGAGCGAGGGAAGGAAGACACACGGCAAGATGATGACAACTCTGTGGGTGAAATATGAGCTCAGGAATGAGGGAGGAACAATCGAGGGGAGGACGAAGGAGAGTGGGAGGAGAACGAGAGAGAGAATGGGAGAGTGAGTGAGTGAGTAAGTGAGAGAGAGAGAGGAAGAGGAGTGAAGGAGTGAAGAGCTCTTCCTATTGCAGTAGAAGGGAAGAGAGTGCGTAGATCGGTCGTAACGTAAGCTTTACATTTGGATATTGTTCTTCTTCGTTCGATAATGGCGAGTGAGCATTCGAAGAACATGCCACACGGTCACGCAATGTGTGTTTTGCTTCTCGTGTCGACGCTGCTAATTCTCCAAAGCAGGAAGAAGAGGTGAGCCATTGCAGCAGGCCTCGGGTAGAAAGAAGGACAACGGATTGGGGTGGATGATGGTTGCGAACCACGTAGCCATGTGGAGCCAAAGAGAGACTGGCATTTGTGGATGTACTGTAGCCATTGACCCGTTGATAATCTCACAGCCTGGGTATGTGTCTAGCGCATTTAGATTCATCTCTACGAGATCTCTATTCGGTTGGTTAATGCTACAATGCAAATACAGCATTCGATCTCTCCATACACCATTGTACACCCTCTCAATACGCTATAATCCGATACTAGTACGCACGTGCCAGGCAAGCAGGCTACTCCTCGTTTCCAATTCTCTGGTAGAAATCCAGCACCTTCGAGTCCGCGAGCAACACATTTGAGGTGCGCAGGCGGCTGCGCAGCCGTAGCCCCTCGAGCGAGCGCACGCGCGAGAGTGCCACGTACGCCTGGCCGAACTCGAAGACGCGCGAGAGGTCGAGCACGGCCGAGTCGAAGGCGAGCCCCTGGCTCTTGTGGATGCTGATGGCCCAGGCGAGTGTGAGCGGCAACTGCCGCCTTGACGCCAGCACCATGTCGGCTACGTGAACGGGGAACTCCTCGTGCTGGACGATCTCCGTGGCGCCGTTTGAGAAGCGCACGATCGGCAGGTTCGTCTGCGGCGTGAAGCCCTGCACGACGCCCCGCGAGCCGTTCACGAGCCCAGAGGCAGGGTTGAGCGTTTTGGTGAGCATCACGTGCGCGTCCTCTGTAGAAAGCCAAGACAGACATGTCAATATGAAGACAGTGAATGGCATCACCCAGGCAATCAGTATGCTGAGAAACGTACTCTTGAGCGAAATCGTCGGCGGTGCCGGGCAGCTTGATAAATATTCTTTCTTCCCACTACAGCACAAAATGTCATGATGACAAAGTTTGGTTAGGAATGCGGTTCATAGACATGCTACTGTAGTACACAACATTGTCGATGGAGCAAATGCAGGAATTGGTTCGTACGTGTCGGACGATACGAAGTTGTACTTCTTGCCACCGAGCTCCTCCAGTCGCCTTGTGTTCGTCTATCCAGGCAACACACAATCAGTGCGTCTTTATCTCAAGAGCAACAATGTCGGCAACCAGCCAACCTGTCGATCAACAAGCACATACCTGCACGACGTCGTTATTGTGCGTGAAGATGTGGATCGCGGACCAGTCGAGCCCCGCACTCGACGAATAGCGCTCGTTCAGCGTCGCGATCATTTTGTCCGTCGGTTGGCCGACGCGGAAGGCGTTCAAGATGTCGACAAACTCCGGGTTCGTCTGGCGGAAGACCTCCTTGAGCACGACAATGTCGCGGATCCCTCGACGCCACGCGGCGCTCTCAAAGCACAACACAACGTCATTACGGTCTCTTGACACAGGCGGCAGCTGAAAGAAGTCGCCCGAGAGCACGAGCTGGATGCCGCCGAAGAAGCGCGTGTCGCGTCGAAGCTGCCGCGCGAGTGCCTCCAAATTGTCAAAGAGCCGGCCGTCGAGCATCGAAACCTCGTCGATAACAAGCACTTCGACGTCACGCCAGCGCGTCAAAGCATCCTTCTTCTGCTGGATTTGGCGCAGCAAGTCGTCTCTGCCGGCGTTCGGGCGCGTGTCGAGCCCGGCAAAGTGGTGCAACGTCATGCCGCCGATGTTGTAGGCCGCGATGCCCGTGGTCGCCGTCGCATATACTCGTCGCTTGGCCTGGCGCCCAACCTTCAATATGTGCTGCAGCAAAAAGGACTTGCCTGTGCCGGCGCTGCCCGTGAAGAAGACGCTCTTCTTGGTGGCGATGAGACTCATGATCTGTTGCTGGTCGTTTGTGAGACGCTCTTGTATCGTAGCCTTTGGAGCGGCATCTTCATCTCGAATGAGCGTTCGTCTGACCTTGTGACCAAGTCCCACGGGCGTCTCTGGCGGTGCGAACGGCATGGGCACGACTGACCGGCGTCTCGGATCGATACTCGGCGACTCGTACTCATTAATGCGGCGGTGGACGCCTCGCATCGGACTCTCGAATCCTCTCACTGATCGCTCTGCAGCTGGTCGTTTGCCAAGCAAACTGGATGTTGCAGTTATAGTCTGCGGCTGGTGCTGCTGTGAAGGCCTTGCAATGACTGACTGGCGTACGCGGGGCGTCTTGGAGATCGCGCCCTTGCGGATGGAGAACTGGAGGATGGATTCCAAGGCAGTAGGGTTGCCTCCGCGCAGGTTGTACTGGTAGATGCGGCCGCTATCGCGTCTGTAGTGATACAAACAGTCAAGTATACTAGCGGATCAGTGACGTTACGTTCACGTTACGATTGGTAGTCGTCACACAACAACAGTACTATGGCTCGTGATGCAAAACGCACGTGATGAATGTCAGCTTTCCCTGCGCCAAGTGACTCGAATATACTGGACAACACGATGCACACATATCATGAGCTTCGCATTCGACAGTCGACATAGTGCGTTCACACACACACACACACGTTACCTTCGTACTTGAGCTCCTGCATCTTGAGCGCCTTCTGCAGCGGTGGGTCTGCACATGCGACTTCGAGTCCTCCGCGGCGCTTGATCAGCTGCAGCATATCCACAACGTCACACACACATACATACATACACACACATGTGCTGGTGAGCCACTGACCTTTAGGAGCTCTCTGTTTGCGATGCGCTGCTGTTGGTTGATGAGCGCAATGCTGTGCTGAATGCCGCGTGCCACGTACCATCGTGCGCTTGCAGACCGTCGTGCACACGTTCCTCCCGGTCTGCGCGTTCGCCACCTGGAACTCTAGTTCGCACTGCACTGTGAGGTGACTAGCCGATGCGTTCATACTGCTTGTTATGCTATAGTGAACAGTGTGTGTGCGTGTGGCTCGTCCGATGGTAGGCTTCACGCATGGATGTATCTTGGTGAGCTGTTGATGCACGAAGGGATGCGAACTGCTGTTTGAACTTTCAAACCCCAAGGTGTCTCGACATTTACGACATGTACACACCGTTTTTTTTACATTTATGAAACACAAGCCGGTATTTAATGAATATGATACTGGTTTACCGGTTGTATCACAAGTGGTAGTAAATTACAAAAACGATTTCAAATAAGGCAATCAATTACAAAAGAATTCTAAAATGCCAAACGAGTGGCTTGTACCGGTTGTACCGGTTTTTTCACCGGCGGTTAGGGCGGCGTGATTTTGGTTGGTTCGTAGTGCAGTGCGGAACGCGTGACTTGGCGTTTGTATGGCGGCGCCGTTGGCTTGGCGGCTGTATGGCCGCGCGGGCTTCGTGGTGGCTGGAGGCGCTTATTTTACCCTTCCTTCCGCTCAGCGTCAAAGTCGAAGTCCGAATCCAAGATGGTAAGTGGCGCGCGTCTTCCTCGCGACTGAGTGAGCGGTCGTCTCTCTCCTGTGCCTCTGCTCTCCCCCTCCTCTCCTCTTCTACCTGCCTGTGTGCTGTGGGCGGCGGTGCTGTTCCTGATGCCGAGGTGTCGAGTGATGAGCTGTTCAGTATGAGGCGCTTCCCCCGTCGAGTCCTGTCAGACCAGTCATTCAGCCAGTGAGCAGATGCAGCCATCTCGCTATAGCTGCATGCGCCGACGCGTCTAGCGGTGCTGTGGCTGAAAAAGAGGATGTCGCAACAAAAACAACAGCAGCGTGCGCGTGTGGAGATCGATTTTCTAGCAGCCAGTGGTCGTCGTTGTCAGCAGAACACATCGAGGGGATCCATTAGAGCGACACGGTAGCGCGAGGAATGATCCTGCAGTGCAGATTGAGTGAATGACGAATCAGCAGCTCGTGGTGTGCTCCGTCGCGACAGACAGATAGGAGTGGCGTTACGTTGCAGACACAGCAGGCGAGCAGCAGGGGAATGGAGAGAGAGAGCACGAATGGACACAACAGCGAGAAAGAGACCGATCAGACCTAGAATACGACCGTCTATCAGACATGGAAACGCTGACTCTCTATGCGTTTGTGTTGTGCAGACTAAAGGTACCCAATCTTTCGGTAAGCGTCACAACAAGACCCACACCATCTGCCGTCGTTGCGGGCGTAGCTCGTACCACGTGCAGAAGAGCATCTGCTCTTCGTGTGGTTACCCTGCTGCCAAGATGCGCAAGTGTACGTACCACCCCACCCGCTTGTCAACCATCTCTTGTGTAGCTCTTCGCATTGTATGGTCACGCTTTGTACTCACATGACCCGCTCGTTATTGCACATTGCCATTCCAACAGACAACTGGTCGCAGAAGGCTCTTCGTCGCCGCACCCAGGGCACTGGCCGCATGAAGTACCTCAAGACCGTCTCGCGCAAGTTCAAGAACGGATTCCGTGAGGGCACGACCGCTGTCTCCAAGAAGGCGGCCACCAACTAAGCGCCAGCTTAGCTGGCCGGTTTGTTCTTTAGCAGAGTAAGCGCGACGCCATTTCCTCACGTGCGGTAGTTTGGGTAACATCATCGCAGCAACACGAGGGAAGACGAGATTAAGGACTTTGGGTTTCTTTTGCGGCGGGCGTATTGGGCGGCGGAGGTCCTCCTCCTCTCTCTCCATCTCCCTCTGTTCTCTCGGCTCGCGACCGTCGATCTCATTCGAGGTCAGCAGACGCGAGGCACACAGAAGAAAGAAAGGGAAGAGAAGAAAAGAAATACCAACACCAAATACAACCAAGCAAAACCAAACAAACTCCCCTTTTGACGACACTTAACCACTTTCATTCCTTTGACATTCTTGATGGGCGGGCTCTCAATCAACCTTCCATCTCTAGGCATTAGAACTGCTCAGGCTGAGTTCGTCACCGCTCACGCAGGCTCGTATTGTTGTTGCTCAGGTGTTCACTGCGTAGCTCCTCGCTGAGGCTGCGTAGCTCCACATAGTCTGTGTAACTGCTAGTTCACTAAGACTGCTCCTCGCCCAGGCTCTCGAGAATGCTCGACTGGAGCTGGTGGAAGGACACAGCGAGTTTATCGAGGATCGCGAGGTCCTCCTTCTCGCGCACCTTGCCCTCTTCGTGGAGCTGGTGGCGCAGGCTCACGAGCGTCTCGATATGCAGACACTGCTTGCGTTCGGCGTCGCGGTTGTCGACGCGCATCACGTGGTGGAACTCCTCCTCGCGCTCCTGGAACTTGGCCACGCGGCGCTCGCGCTCGACGCGGAAGTGGCTCGCGGTCTTGCGCTCGTTGCTCTCGAGCGTGCCCATCGTCTTCTTCTCGCGCTTCTGGATCTTGGCATTCTCGATATCAAAGGTCTCGTGGCTCTTGTCGAGCTTGCGCGTGATCGTGCCCTGCAGCTTCTCCATGATCGCCGGCACCGTCGTGTACGCAAACTTCTTGAAGTCCGCGTCGCAGTCTCGGATCCTATAACGAGACAAGACAAGCAAGCTAAGTCAGTACACTCGCATTCCCAACAAGGTGTTCCTCGCTTGAATGGGAAGAACACACTTCTTCTCTTCGCCGGCGACCTGCTGCGCCTCGAGCCGCGCAAAGTGCGAGAGCGTTTTCTGCTCCATGCCCAGGAACGCTGTCTGGAAGTGCTTGCGGAAGTCCGACTGCAGCTGCTGCACCGATAGCTCCATGTCCTGCCGCTCCTGCGCGATGTGCTCTTCCAGCTCGCGCCCGCGCTTCTTCACTGCGTCCTAATGCCGTAGAAAGCCATACAATACAGTTCGCTTAGCCATCAGTCATATTCATGAGCCAAACAATAACATAAAACCAATAAAGCGACCTTACGATTCGCGCTTGGAAGTCCACGTTGTACGCGTGCACCGCGGCCTTGAGCTCCTCCATGTCCTCCTCCAAGTCCACCTCCGCATCTTCGATGGTCTGCGCGCGCTTGGACTCCGGTGGAAAGTCGATCGGCGGGCGGATCACGCGAGACAGTGGGCCCTCGGGCGGCGCGATGGTCTCGTTGTACGACGAACGATACGCCTGCACGACTGCGGACAGTGCGCCGCTGGCGTCTGTCGCATTTGCGTCGCCTTCGTTGTGCTGACTGTCGTCATTCTGTGGCTCAGTGTCTATGTGGCCACTGTCTTCTGACTCTCTCTTGTACTCTCCATGCTGCGGCGTCTCCATATTGGTGTGCGCTTCGAGTCGTCGCAGTTTTTGGGCTGCAAACAGCGCCACGCGCCTCTTCAGGGGCAAACTGAGCAGCCCAACTGCCCAGCGACGCCAAGTAACTCATGCATTTATAGATTCAGGATTCAACGAGTGGACACATGCGGAAGAGCGATCATAAATGTGCCGTGAGACGTAGCAACAGCATGGACTCTGCTGTTGTCCGAGCGTCCGTGGCGATCCACCTGACGTACACTTCAACTTGCATGCGCCACGCTGTCCGCTGCCGACCTGCGGACGGAAAGCATCCAAATGCCAGGCTCAGCGTGCCACAAGTAGTGCTATAGACGCATGCATCCACAAGCACGTACAATGGGGCTAGAGGGACGACGGAGAGCTGGTGGCACGCGCCGCCACTTCCAACTTGAGCTTCCGCTTCCCATCAATTGTTTTTGCAGAGGGCAAGTACGTCTCGTGCCTCGATATTCCCCCGCTAAAACCAATACGAAAGCTTGTATCAATTATAAAGGGGTCACCCCAAAATAGGCGTGGCTCCCGCCAAAAAAGACTGGTCCGGTTCCCCCATTTCCGAGCCATTCGCCGAAGAGTAACGAGCGCATTCGTAGCAGCAGTAGATATGGGCAAGCCGTACGTAGCGCTGCTTCTCTTGTATCTCTATATGATGGTTGTGCGCGTGCTAACTAACGTGCTTCTCTGTGTGTACTTGTGTGAGTGTAGAGCTGAAGACGCGTCCAAGGGCAAGCGCAAGATCGACGACTTCTTCACCAAGAAGTCCGCCGGCGCCGCTGCGAGCGAGGAGAGCAGCAGCGCGCCAGCGTCGAACGGCAAGGGCAAGTCTACCGCTGCCGCTGCCAAGAGCAGCGCCGCTGCGTCTGCCAAGAGTAGCAAGAAGAAGAAGCAGGAGGAGAGTGAAGATGACGATGAAGATGAGGACGACGACGACGATGACAGTGATGACGGAGAGGATGGCAGTGACGACGGCAGCGATGACGACGAGGAGCGCGCACCTAAGGTACACAATGTGATTGATTAGCAATGAGTGTATGCGTGTGCATGAGATGTTTAGCATTGTGCTTTGTGTGTTGTGTGCTGTACTGCAGTCGAAGAAGCGGCGGACAAAGGGAAGCGACGAGTCGGGCTCGGACTCCGAGTCGGACCCGGAGGTGAAGCTGAACGAAGACGACTTCATCGGCCTGGACACATCCAATATCATCCCGCGCGCGCGCCGCCGCGCCGCCGTAGCTGCGATGGCGAAGCCCATGGAGCTTCCGCCGTCGGCGAGCAAAGGCGGTGACGACGACAACGATGACGACGAGTCGAGCGACGAAGCCGAGTTCTAGACACTGAGAAGAAGGGTATATCTCGTATAAGCGACTCGAAATAGGTAACACGCATACACACACACAGAGGTCTTGCTTGCCATGTGCATGCACAAAAGAGCGTATTAGGAAGGCTGGCAGCAATGCTGCTGGCTTCGTTCAGAAGAGTTTAATGGGTTGCCCTTGGCAAGGGGGTTAATATTCAATGGCGCCTCTCTATTTGAAATACGACAGCGAGCATCTACTTGGCTTTGTCGTCACCGAGGATCGCCTTATAGTGCTGGTACCCGGTTTCCGCTGCCTTTGCGCGCGCAGCCTTGTACGACGGCCCGGCTTCCGTCAAGATGGCCTGAGTAAAAACAAGTGCCGGCACGTGAGCCGATTGCAGTGGTTTAATACAATGGCAGCAGCATCGTATGAAACGGAGCTCTTCGCACGCACCTGCCCCTTGACGACCAGCGAAACTTGGAACTCCACGCTCCGTTGAGCCGCTGGCAAGTGTCTACAAATCAAGCATTACAAGCCATCCATCATAAGCCAGTCAGTCTAGAACATTAAATCGACCCACGCAACAAGCAGCATGACGGACGACTGACTCACTTGTACACTGGGTGGCCGAAGCCGTTCGCCTGCAGTAGAGTCTGCAGCGCGCCGATGGGCTCCCACACGGTCTCGTGGGTCGCGTACTTGACTGCGTGCGGCAGGACCTTGGTGTTGACGAACGCCAGCGCTGCTTCCAGACCCTGAGCATATGTTACCAGTGAGAGTGTTAGTACTTGAGCCCCACACATTCAGTAGCTCGTAGCTGACTGGCTCACCTGGTCCAGGTACACGGCAGCGATGAGCGACTCGACGGCGCCCGACTGGATCGTCGTGCGCCCTTTCATGTAAATACTCTTGGAGCTCTGGCGCGCGAGGCTGTAGTCTGGTGCCACGAGGATGAGTTTATCGATCTGCAGGTCGTGCACACAGATCTTGGAGAGCGTCTGGTTGTTCACAAGCGCCCACTTGGACTGTGTGAGTTGTCCCTCCTGGTGCATGGGTTGCGCCTGGAAGAGGTACGAGGCCACGGCCATCCCCAGCACCGAGTCGCCCAGGAACTCGAGGCTGCGGTTCGAGAGCCGATGCGCTGGTACACTGCCCGCCACCTGGTTGTGCGAGAACGCGCCGTGGTGCGTCAGCGCGCACATGAGATGCGTCGTGTTCTTGAACTTGACGCCGATGCGCGCTTGGAGCGCGTCGAGCTCTCGCTCCCAACCCTTTGGGACCGGGATGACCTGGCGGATGGATAGATAGATGAATGGATGGACACAGTGGTTAGCCTTGAGCACTAGGGCAATACGAGCAACATCAACAGCAGAAGCGGACCTTGAAGTGCTCTTTGCGAATGACTTGCCAGTCTGCATTGCTGGATGGACGCACAAGGCACTCGCTCGGGATCTGCTTGTCGACGATCTCCTTGGCGTCAACCTGTGTCTCGATTATGTGGCCACGCGCGCTGCTGTTGTTGGCGAGGCTCGCGACTTTGAAGTCACGGTTGACGTTGCTGCGAGTGCGGTGCGAGAGTGACCGCTGCCCATTGTATAAGGTGCTTCTTGTAGTATTGGCATTTGGACGCACAGGGACACGCACGCAGCACAGGATGCGCGTAGCCATCACTTTCGTTGCCATTTTCGCTTCCTGCTTTGAAAAATGCGCACACATAGAAAATCGTAGTACAATATATTGTGTGGACCACAGCACTCATATGACCTTTAACCGATAACCGAGTTTGTCAAAGTAAGCTCTTGAAAAGCAAAACGCGCGAACACGAGGCCACTTGCCAATACACGCGCGAGGGTGACGAGTAGACTGCAGCGCAGGCACACACCGCAGGATGCGCCGCACGAGAGAGCAAACGCGCCTGAGCAAGCTGGAGGACGCGCCAGCGACGGTCACTGACGTCGCAGCGACGTCGTCTGTGGCGCCCGGGAGCGCGATCAGGCGAGAGCCAAGAGCCGCGGCGGCAGCAGCAGTCGTGAAGAAAGAATCGGTTGTGGTGGAGAAGAATACGAAAAAGAAGACGGAACCACTCAAGCTTACGAAGGAACCCGCTGCGAAGGCGAAAGCTACAGCTGTATCCGCAGTGAAGAGTGAGTCGAAGGAGATGGCCGAGTACGAGCGCAAGCGGCTCGAGAACATCCAGCGCAACCTCGAGTTCATGAAGTCCATGGGCGTGTCCACGGTGCGTGCACATTCAATTTCGCTTGCAATGGGTGTACTTTTGTTGTTGTGGTGTGCTTATCATTAACGCTGATCTTTGTATTGCCCACAACTCGATAGGCTAAGATTGTGGCGCGTACGTCGGTCGGCACAAAGGCGACGGCGGCACCGAAGGGTCTCCAGGCAAAGCGCAAGCCGGCCGAGCCACAGCTGCCGACACGCAAGTCGCGGCGCATCGAGGGCAAACAGTCGGACAACCTGGCGCTGGGCGACGTCTACAGCGCTGCGACGGACTACGTCATCATGGACGCCCAGCAACGCGCTGCTGCTGCGCGTGAGGCCGAGGACCGACGGTGGCGGCTGGACCCGACGCTCGTAGCGCAGGCGGTTAACCTGTCCGGCGACAAGGGCAAACTGCTGCTCAGCAGTATCATTGGCGACCACGAAGAACGCGAGAGTGAGCTGAAGGTCGACGCCACTGGCATCGACACCGTAGACTACGCGCTCAGCGGTGAGGACATCGTGAAAGCCACCGAGGAGCGCATCTACTCGATGGCGTTCCACCCGCGCACGGACAAATTGGTAATCGCGGCGGGCGACAAGCGTGGCAACATTTCGCTCTGGTCCGCCGACGAGCCCAGTGACGAGGAGAACGTCGTTGCCATGTATCGTCCGCACACGAGCCCCGTGACGCAGCTGCACTTTTCTCCACAAGATTCCACGAAGCTGCTCTCGTCCAGCTTTGACGGCAGCATCCGCGAGTTCGACATGCGCGCCGCGACGTTCTCGGAGCTCTTCGGCACGAGCGACAACATCGGCATCACGTCCATGGCGCTCAACGCCGAGCACTCGAACACGTACCTTGTGAGTTGCGAGGACGGGTACATCTGGTCGGTGGACCCTCGCCAGGCTTCCGACAAGCAGTCGCAGTTCCTGCTGCACGAGAAGAAGGTCAACACGGTGCACCAGCACCCGCTCTTCCCGTTCTGCATCGCGACGGCCTCGCTGGACCGCACCGTGTGCCTCTGGGACATGCGCAAGCTGAAGATGGCGGACAACGTCGCGCTCGTGACGATGCCGCACAGCCGCAGCGTCAACTGCGCCTACTTCTCACCTGGAGGGGAGCATCTCGTGACTGTGGGCCAGGACAACTACGTCAACGTGTTCGACACGCGCGACGCCAAGCACCACGACGCGCACAACGTGGCGCCGACGCTCGCGATCCCGCACAACAACCAGACCGGCCGGTGGCTCACGAAGTTGCACGCGTCCTGGGACCCAAAGCGCAAGGACCGGTTCGTGCTCGGGTCCATGAAGCAGCCGCGTAGCATCCAGATCTTCGAGGCCACGCGCAGGAACCCGATCCAGGAGCTCACAAGCGACTACTTCAACTCGGTGCACTCGATCAATGTCTTCCACCCGACGCTCGACGTCATCGCCGGCGGCAATTCGTCCGGGAGACTCGCGCTGTGGCGGAGCACCGGTGCAGCTATGAAAACCGAGTAAGTAGAATATTGACAGGCAGCATGGGCATACATAGAAAGGTTGGCATTACGAGTTCAATTGAGACGATCTTGTGTCATTGCCGTCCAAAGCTGATTGATCTGTTACGCACATCAGTCTTTCAAACATAAGGAAGACACGTGTGAGGTTGCGATGGAATAGACTAACAAATCTACGGACCAGTGCGCTGTGCATATTTGCGCTTAGACAGCGTCGTGCTCTCTCAGCAGCGACTTCTCCTCCATCACTACCAGTCAGAAGATAGAAAGTAGCACATTAGCACAACCTTCAACATTGTCACCAGCTCATTACATATCAACCTCGTACCTTTCTTGCGGATTTCTGTGTGTTTCAGCTGCACGGCGTCAAAGTGTGCGAGCAGCGCGACAGTGTCCACACGGAGCTGAGGGGACGCCTGGCTGCCGTTGCTGTTGTCTCCAATGCCCTGGTGCGGGCGCGCGCCGCCCAGATCTATCCGACCGATCGCCGTCGCCATGTTTGTGACACTCACGAGGCGGTCGCGGAGCATTCGAAACGCTGCGCTTTGAGGGAGCAGCATGAGCAGACCGTAGAGACTCTTGACCAGGTTCGCGTGGTAGTCCTCGTGGATCTCCAGTAGTTGCAGGCGCATGTGAATGAAGATTGGCGACTCGAGCAGCTGCACGAGCTTGTCGATCTGCATGAGAAAGCCTACGGACGCGTCGATGTCCGCAAACTTGCTGATGAGCGCTGCCGAGAGCGTGTACGACTGGGCGAGCAGGCACAGGCTAAACGCCGCGATGGGGTTGTGGCACCACGACTGGAAGAGTGCCTGTTGCGATCCATCAACAGATTAGACAACCAACTTCATAGATCTGACAAAATCATCAATGACATGAGGCTTACCGTAAACACCTGGACGTCTTCTTCAGATGCCTGCTTCTGGAAGCTGCGGCGCAGGATCTCGCGCAGTTTTTCCAGCTCGTTCGCTGTCAGCAGGATCAGATTCAGCGTCTGCACCATCACGGATGCGAACTCGCCGTCCACCTGCGTCTCCAGGCTACTGGCCCCCGCACCGAGCACCTTCGCAAAGATCATGTAAATGTTCTTCGAGTCCAGCAGTTCGCATAACTTGCGCACGATCATGCTCCCACGGGTTTCTAGCAGGCGGCGGTCGTGGGCAAAGAGCTGCAGGATGGCGTTCAGCACTTTCTCAAACTCGACCTCGTTCAGCGAGATGCGCGCCAGCACTTCGAGATCCAGCAGCACAACCTTGTCAGACGAGTCCGAAAGTGTCTTCAAGAGTGTCGGCAGCAGACTGCCAATGTGCGCGAGCAGCTGGTTCGGGTACTTGTCCAGCAGCATCGAGATCCAGCGCAGCGCTGCCTTGCGCGTCGGCGCGTGGTCGCTGCTCAGCTCGCGGTTAAGCTTCTCCATGATCGGCACGAGCTGGACCTCCTCGGATGTCGACTTGACAAGCTGCAGCAGATCCGCATTCGCGCGTTCGGCCACCTGACGGATCTCGTGCTCCGAATCCGAGATGCAGTGCATAATCGCAGCGAGCAGCTCCGCGTAGAACTCCACGAGCTTCTCGCCACCAAGCGTGACGAATTCGTGAACCCACGTGACAGCCGTGAGCCTGTTGAAGCGCTCCTTCGAGTTGCACTGGCCCACCAGGATCTCCACCATGCGACCAAAGTCCACGTCCTCCGTTTGCTTGATCTCACGGAGGAACTCGGTCAGCGCACTGTCTGCTGCCTGACGGATCTCTCGATTGCCATCACTCAGCATGTTGAACAGGCCGTCCAGGAAGTCGGGCAGGTAGTCGAGCATGTCGATGTCCGGCACCGAGTCGAGCACCGTGATCCAGCCGACGAGCAGCTGACGAATGTACGGATTCGTCATGCGGATGTACTTTTGCAGCAACGGGATGAACATGTCGACCTCAAAGTATTCACTCTCCGTCACGATGTCCTTCACGAGGCGGTCCAACAAGTTGGCGCCGTTCTTCACATCGACATCCACGTCCGCGAAGAGCTACAAGGAAAGGGACACAGTCATCAGCAGTGCATTCGCCAGGACCACGCGATAGAACGGAACATTATATCCACTCACCTTGCAGAGTCCGTCAAAGATCTTGTTGAAGTACTGCAGAATGTGCCCGCGCGCGACCTTGGCGATATTGTACAGAGACTCGCAGGCGTAGTAGCGCACGCGGCTCTCGGGGTCGTCGAAGCAGTGCAGCACGGGTGGCAGCAGCTTGTCCAGGTACAAATGCGCCTCATGCATGAGTCCGATCGCGGTCGCAGCGAGACCGATGAGCCCGCCTTTCCGGTGGTTCGCGTTCGTCGAGAACGCGAACTCGTTGCCCAGGAGCTCAATGATCGCTGGGATACGCTCGCGACTCACATTCGGGGTGAGCGCGGCACTGGCCGCGTCCGCATCGCCGCGGGGCTTGGCTGCCGCAGGGGAGCCTCCATTCGCGTTCTGCTGTTGCTGTTGCTGGAGCAAAAACTGCCGCTGGCGGTGCTCCGTGGCCGCCGCCTTCTCCTGTAGCTGCTTGATCAGGTTCTCCACCTCCATAGCCGCGCCTTTGCGCTTGTCGTACGACCGGTCGCCCAGATTGCGCAACAGCGTCGGCGAGAGCGGCAGCTGCACCTGGAAGCCGTTCTCACTATACTCCTGCGGCTGCTGCTGGTTGTTGTTATTCGCTGGGTGTAGGAACGGCAGTGCGGACGCGGCGGCCTGCGCGAGCGCGGACTGCGGCAGCAGCGGCGACGACGCGTCTCGGTTCGGCGGTGTGCTCATCGCGACGAGCTCGTCTACTTCGTCTCTAGCGGCGACTTCCTCGTTTCTTCTGAGTCAAGCCAAAGAAGCTTTGGCCCTTTCTTCAATTCCGTCCCGCAACCCAGGGACGGCTGGCATAGGACCCGACGAGTTTCATTTGCACCCACTTTTCGGATGTAATAATGGTCTTACTATTGGAACGGGACAGAAAGGTACAGGTGACACCCCTTCTTTCAAATTCAATTTGGATACTGGACGCGAATGAAAAAATGAAAGAGGTGGAAGGAAGGAAGGAAGGAGGAATGATACACCAACCAAGTGTGAACGAAGCAACATAGCTCCAGTACCCAGTAGAGTGTTGATGAGAACGCGCGTCTATTGTAATGCATGGGGAGTATATGTGGATCAAAGCGTGCTGCGCCAGTCGAAGACGTCTGGCGCGAGCGGCTTGTGCTGCTCGTGGTAGGACTTGCCCGCGACCGCGATGGGACCGCCGCCGTAGCAGAGCCCATCGCCTCGGTAGAGCACGAGCGCCTGATGCGGCGTGACACCACGCTGCGGTCGGTCAAAGTCCACGCGCAGAAATGCCTTGCCATCGCCATCATCACCGTCGTTGGTCGCCAGCGGCGCGTCCCAGTCGTGCAGGCCGCTGGCCTCAGCGCGCGCTTCAGCGCTCGACACGAGCGACACGGTGCACTCACCGAGCTCCTGGCGGTAGCGCACGCGGTACTGACAGCGCAGTGAGCCAGTCTCCAGCAACTCATTTGGGAGCTCTCCAGAGATCCAGTTAAACGCGGCACTGGGCGCAAAGAGCGCGTCCGTGAAGAGCGCCGGGTGGCGCGTGCCTGGGGCGATGACGACCGCGTGGTCGTGCTTGCGCTTACCCACGACGAACCACTTTTCGCTCATGCCCTGGATGCGCGCACCTTGGCCGATCGTGTAAGACGTGAAGCCGTCGTGGTCGTGCATGCGCTCGCCGTCGACCGTGAAGAACGCCCCCGTCTGCCGTGGGATGTACTGATGGATGAAGTCGGCGAAGTTCCGCTTGCCGATGAAGCAGATGCCCACGCTGTCCTTCTTCTCGGCCGTGCACAGTCCGTTGGCGAGGGCGATCTCGCGCACCTTGCTCTTGCGCAGCTCGCCCAGCGGGAAGAGCACCTTGGTGAACGCGTGGCCGGCCACGTTCGAGAGGAAGTAGCTCTGGTCCTTCGTGCCATCCTGCGCCATGTACAGCTGCGGGAGTGCTTTGTCGTTTTCTTCACTCCGCCGCAGTGCAGCGTAATGGCCTGTGGCAACGTAGTCGGCGCCGATCTTGTCGGCATAGTCCAAAAAAGCCTTGAACTTGATCTCCCGATTGCAGAGAATGTCCGGGTTCGGTGTCAGTCCCTGACAAAAGCACGATACAGTAGAGAAGAATGTGAGTGGTCACGCGTATGTAGTACCTTCAATGAGCTATAGCCACAACCAACCTCACCTCTTCAAAGCTCTCGAGACAGGGCGAAAAGACCGCGTTCCAATACGACTGCACGAGGTTCACCTGCTGCGCCGCGATGCCGAGCTGCGCGCACACGGCCTGCACGTCCCTGAACTCGGCGTCGTGTGGACACGCCTCGGCGCCCAGCTCATCGCTTGCGTCCCAGTTCTTCATGTACACGCCCGTGACGTTGTAGCCCTGCTCTTTGAGAAGTAGAGCCGTCACGGACGAGTCGACGCCGCCGGACATGCCGACCACGACGTGCTTGTTGACGGTTTCGCTGCGGAGATCAGCTCCAGCAGCAGTTGCCGTCGACGCACTGCGCACCAATGCTGCAGAGCGTCGTGCATGTCGCCCGAGCACAGCTGCTGCCGTTGAGCTCCAGCTCCAGCGGCTTCGAAGCGCTGCCATCGTCTTCTTCCAGCTTCGTGGAGTCGCTTGCTTGTCAGGCGATTGACACTTTTGCCAATCATCAAAAAGCAGGAAGACATCCCCCAAATAATGTGGTATAGCGTGTTTCACACTAAATGAGCTACTCAAAGTGTGGTCACTCTAATTTGATTTGTCGCCTTCAATATGCGCTAGCAGGTTGCAATCCAACAATCAATGCGACTTGGCTCGTGAGTGACCTGCTCCGATGGACGCAGCCATAAGTCACGAGGTCCATGATCAACGGTGAGCATAGAGACGGTCTGCAGTTCACCAGTATGTACCATTCTCTACGATCTTCACAAATCTCACTTACCATGGATAGAGCCCAATGAGCCGCGAGCCCGGAGCCGAGAAATGGTGTTTCAAGAACTGCTCCTCCACGCGCTTGTCACCCTGCGATTTCTGCCAATGATCGGCGGGTAACAGGCACAGACGGTAGCGTCGAAGCTGCTCCTGGATGTAGATCTGGTTCATGAGCACGTCCGGAAGGAAGCCCGTGTACACGACCTCACGTGGGATGCTGCCCGTGTGTTTGTAGCTGTTCGCGTGAGGGATGCGCCAGTCGAAGAAGATCACGCTCCCCGCCTCACAGTTGATGTGCTTGTAGCGGCTGATCACGTCGCGGTCTTCCTGCACGCGCAGCGGAGAGAAGTCCCCGAGACACACCTGTGACCGCGTCCCATTGAGTTCTTCTTGTTCAAGCGCCCAACGCTCTTGATCAGCGAAGTACGACTCGAACTCCTTGTGGAAACCTTTTACTGCTTCAAAGCCGCCCGTGTTCTTCTCGAGGTTGTCGGTGAGCACCGTGATGCACTGGACTGGACGCCATCTTGGGATCTCCTTGCCCGAGTTGAACGGATCGGTGGGGCAGCAATCGAGGTGCGGTGTCAGTGAATGCTGCATGGGGCGCGACTTCTTCGCGCCGTGCATCTTGGAGATCGTGTCGGGCACGCGGTAGCACACGCGGTTGATGTACATGAAGCCCTGCTTCTCGTTGAAGTCGCCGTGCGGGTGGCGGAAGTCCGGATGGTTCTGTGCGTACGTCACGCTCCAGAGGTCGCTCATCGCAGCAAACACCTTGTCGTTCTCGGCGACGCGCAATCGCCACGAAGGGTAGAAGAGATCGAGGATGCCGCCGGCGCCGCCTGTGCTTGAGAGCTTCTTGAGGTTCTCGCCCGTCGCTTCGAGGTCATTCGGGTCCTGCACAACAGAAGCAAGAGCAGTCAGCCATTAGCGCTTCCTAGTGGTGCAGTTGTAAAGATTACATTCACTCACGCACCACGCCGTACTCCCACACGCACAGCTGCCACTTCGTCCGGCGTGAGCACGTTCAGGATCACGACGACGCCGTTACGCATGAACTCATCGATCTGCATCTGTGTGAGGAAGCGCTGGATGACCTGTGGGTGCGTCTCGTCGCCGCTCGCGCCGGTCTCGTGCTGCACGCCGTCCACGGAGCAGCCATCGGAAGGAGCTTCTCTTGCCTGTTGGTGTTGGTTGCTAGCGTCACTGGGCTGGTACCGTAAAAGATGTTTGTTTGCGTCTGGACAAATATGAGCGCCATTTTCGTCAAAATTGCATAAGTACCGTGCTTTTGACGAAAAATTGCACAAGTACCAGTATCGAAAATTTCAGTCTGGTGCGGCTCTTCTCCTTCGAACGACTTCAAAAGTGTATTGTGTTCAGCAAACGGCGGAAGCGAAGAGCTCCTTCATCTCAACTCTCAACCCCCACACGCCGCTCACGAAGACACCACCACCACGCACGCCCAGCTCCGCCATGCTGCGCAATGTGCTCATCATGGCGTCCAGCGGCATCGTTCTCTTCTCCAAGGAGTACGTCAACGGCGTTGCGCAGGTAAGCGATACGCTACGCCATGCCACTTTCTACAAAATTGGCGCGACAGCTGCTCTGCTGGTCTCTCGTCTCGTGCTGCCTGGTGTCCGATGGGTTCTAATAACGAGATTCTTCGCTGGGCGTCTATGGAATGCTTCGCGCGTCCTCGCCTCTCTTTCTCTCTCTCTTTCTCTGCGTGGGTCTGAAAGCCGCGACTAGTCGGGTCGCTCGTGACCGCGATGCTCGAGTTCTCGGCCAAGACGACCGGCGCACCGGTGTCGCACATCGAGCTCTCGAACGGTACGAGCGTGTTGCAGTTGAGTGCTCTCCGCGCGCGTTGTTACTGGTTGAGTATGTGCCCTCATGCTAATGGATTCTTGTGCTTTCGGGGTATTATTGTGTGCGCACAGTGTCGGTGACCGTGGTGACGAATGAGGCGCACAAGGTGTTCTGCGCCATGTTCCACGACACGATCCTGAAGCCGGGCTTCTCGTCGTTCATCGCCAAGGAGATCCTCGACGCGTTCGTTATCGAGTACGGCGCGGAGCTGGGCCAGGTGGGCCACAACCTGCGCGACTTCCACCGATTCCACTACCGGATACCGAGCGTCATCCGCGACACCATCAAGCCCATACTGAGAAAGCGTACGTACGTTTGTTTGTCTTTGTGAAGCTACGCACAAAATTCGCATGATAGCTGACCATTGTTTGCTCATGTTTGTATGTGGCTCGTAGTGCAGCAGCAGCGCGGCATTCTGAAAGCTATTTATGTGACGGAAGACACGGTCACCTATGCCACGGTGGACGTCGACCAGATTGGCGTGCTCGCGAACCTCCAGTCGCTCGTGAACAGCTCCTGCGACGCAAGTATGTGACGCTCTGAACCAATTTCTATGGGTGGTACAGTGAGCGTATATCAATGAGTCATGCTAATGAGCTGTTCGTGTACTTTTGTGCACCTTTGAACAGTGTCGTACTCGGGCGTGAACGTGAACTCGATGACGATCCAGAGCAGCCGCAACACGTGCATACAGGTGAGCGTCGTGCAGGACAACGAGACGCTCATCGTCATGTACAAGAAGGGTCCGTACTCAGCCAAGAACATCATCGCGATCAAGGACTGCGTCACGATGCTGCGGAACGGTACGTCCTATTTATTTATCCTGTTCTTCGCCAGGTAATGGAGTGTATGAAGGGCTAACGATCTGGCTTTGTACCTCTCGGTTGCTGTTACGTCTATAGTTTGTGCACTGATTCGGAATCTGCATCAGCCCACGCGATAAGAAATGGATGCGAGTGCGTTTCTATTGTGAAGTGGCTGTGAGTGATGTAGTAATTAATGAAAGCAAATGGTTGGAAATATTGATGTAATGATGGTGCAATGTGAGTACAGCAGTTATTGGGCGTTGACGTGCCCATTTCATTTCCCATCGTCTCGGCCGCGGCGTGGGTCTTCCGCACAATGGCGCTCACTCTCTGAAGAGATCAACACAAATGGATGAGCGTACCAAGACTAGCTCAGCGCTTCCCAGACTCATATTGAGCTCTTCATCTCACTCTCTCACTCGTCCACCAGACGAGCTGTGAATCAATCTCAACTGACGATCACTTCCACGCAATGGGGATCACGGCAACGGGCTTTACGTGTTGCTTGGAGTTTTTCTCTCCTGGCCGAGAGGCTCAGACTTAAACTCAAAACGTGTTGATCTCCACAGAGCGTCGGTCATTCGACGAGCTTGCGAGGAAGAGAGAGTGACATCTGAACCAGTCGGTCGGTCAGCCAACTGACCGATGACAACCACTCGACTGCCTTGCTTGCCCTCAACAGAGAACGCGCCATCGCAGACGAGATGAAAGGCGCGCGTACTCGGTCTTCAATGTTGGCACTTGCACAGGACGCGCGTGCGTGAGGCCATTTTTGCTTACGAGCCCCGCGTTCCTGTGCACACGGCCCAAGTACGAAATACACATACACATATAAACACGACATGCAGCTCAGTACCCAGCAGCTAAGCAGCGCACTCATGCAGCCACTCACGCATCCACAGACAGTGCCACCGCCCTGCTTAGGGCGTCCATTCCTCGTGGTTGTTCGCTGCCAAGAATAGCCCAGCAGGTCTGTTTGACTTTCTGTGTATCGCTTGGCCCTTTTGCATCTGAGCGCGCCACTCGCACTTAGTCGAATCGTTCTCATGCCAGCTGGCTTGTTTATGCGACATAACTTCGTCTACCAGTAATTTCCGCCAATAATACCACTTGTTCGACATAATACGTCAACATTATTGGCTAAAAATAAACATTAGTGGCTTTCTCAATGACGCAGCGACACCAAGTGATGAGGTTGGCAAACCCGATACGCAGCTCTATCACTACTCGCTTACCTCTGTGCGAGCGTGAGCGATTCTCACAACAGTACGTGACCAGAGAGCGACAGCAGAGATGCACCGCCAGTCCATGCGCCGCCTGGCGCGTGCGTCGTGGCAGATGCAGCCCCGCAGCGCCTTCCAGAAGCAGCAATATCAGAACGAGCAGATCGCCGCGCTGAGCTCGTCGTCGTCGTCACCGTCTTCTTCTTCAAACGTGGTGTTCCAGCAGTACCGCTCGATGGTAGACGAAGGCAAGATCACGTATGACCCGGTGCAGGTGCGCGCGGTTCGCCACTTTGACATGCTCTACGACCAGCTCGCGCAGTACGGCGGTCCGTCGAGCAAGACCGCTACCTCGAAAGCAGCAGATTCGTCCGGGTTGTCCTGGTGGCAGCGACTCACAGGCTCAGGCTCGGATTCGGATGCGACCTCTGGTTCAGAGCAGAGTGCGTCCATGACGACGCCCAAGGGTCTGTACATCCACGGCGGTGTCGGATGCGGCAAGGTGCGCTCACCGTACTGTTTTTGGAGATTTGCTGCTGTAGAGATCGTTGCTGACCTTGTTTGCCTGTTGTAGACGTTTGTGATGGACATGTTCTTCAACACCGTGCCGATAGAGAAGAAAATGCGCGTGCACTTTCACAAGTTCATGCTCGACATCCACAAGAAGATGCATCAGCTGCGCAAGGAAGGTCGGCGCGAGGACCCGATCCCGTTCATCGCCGACGACCTGCTGCGCGACAGCTGGCTGCTCTGCTTCGACGAGTTCCAGGTCACCGACGTGGCCGACGCGCTCATCCTGCGTCGCTTGTTCTCGGCCCTGCTCGAGCGTGGCTTCGTCATGGTTGCGACCTCGAATCGCCCGCCGTCGGTACGTCTCTCATACACAGGTTGTCGTCGAATGTCATGCTGACAATACGCTGACTGTGGATTCTATCATGCGGGACCTATTCATTCACAGGAGCTTTACAAGAACGGCCTGCAGCGTGAGCTCTTCCTGCCGTTCATTGACTTGCTCGGTGAGAAGTGCGACGTGGTCTCGCTCGTCGAGTCCGAGACGGACTACCGCGCCGTCAAGGTGCGCATTCATACAACCCCCATGGGTTCGCAGAAGGTCTCTATCGCATGCCCTCTTGTACTGACTGTACCGTCTTGCTACCCACCTTACAGGGAGCGCACCATGCGCACAACGTGTACAACTTCCCGCTGACGCCCGAGTCGCGCACGAGCTTCGACTACGAGTTTGACAAACAATGCCAGGTGAGTCCGTGGTATATACTTCAGCCCCATGCATCCAATGTCCAGAAGCTGAGGACCCAGTGAACTTACACTATTGTACGTGCATACCATCTATTAGGGCGAGGAGCTCGTGGAGACGCACCTGTCGACCCAGGGCCGCCGCGTGCGTGTACCACTGGCCGCTGTTGACGCGGGCGTGTGCCAGTTTTCTTTCGACGACCTGTGCGGGAAGCCATTGGGCGCGGCCGACTACATCGTCATCGCCGAGTCCTTCTCGGTCGTCTTCGTGCGCGATATTCCGATTATCACGATCGAAATGATCAACCAGGTACGGTGCTGGCTGGCTGGGAATTCCTGGGAACATTAGCCATTCACCAAATATATTTGCTGACTTTTCATTTTAGATGCGACGCTTCATCACGTTCGTGGACTGCATGTACGACAAGGGCGTCCGGGTACGTGCTGCTCGACTCAACTCGTGACAGTTGTGAGCAATGTACACAACTCAAGCTAATTTGTGAATGGTGTCTCTTGGTGGTGACCCCTCGTGATCTGAACAGCTCCATTGCCTGGCCGACGCCTCTGCGATCGACCTCTACCAGCTTGGCGGCGCGTCCAAGTCCCACGTGGACGAAGTGTTCGCCTTCGACCGCACGGTCTCTCGCCTGCTGGAGGTATGGATATCGTCACGCCATTGTTGTGAGCTAATGCTTGGCCACTGATTTACTGACACCCTGTGACCCTTGCTGCTATGTGATCAAATAGATGGGCAGCGAGGCGTACCTCGAAGCACACAGTCAGCAACACGCGCCGAAAGACGGCAGCGAACTGTACCTGGAAGCCACCGAGGACAACGAGAACGGCGACGTCAACAGCACTATTAAAGGCAACCGCAGCAAGACCTACGATCAGGATGGAGAAGCTGTCGTGATCTAGAGAACAAAGCAGCCATAGAAACAAATGGTCTTAAAGGTTTTGAAATCCCCCTGCTTGTTTTACCAGAGTGTTCAGCACATTTCCCAATTTGCCCGTCGAAGCCAACATCCTAAAAGGAGAAGCGTGTGAAAGTGATCCCCGTGGGCTGGTTGTTTTGTTCCTGCGTGCGAGTGACCGGCAAAACTCTGATAGCGGCGGTGGCGGCAGCTGGTGCTCGACATGGAAAGAAGCAAATGGAGAAGACAAAGGTGGCGAGGCATGCTCACGATGCTGAGGAATCCATTTTTTTCTTTTCTCATTTTCTGTTGTTGAAACAAAGCCGACACAACCTACTTTGAAAAAATTCGTTTTCTCTCTCACTGCAAGTCCCCTCGAATTTTTCAAACTTACCTTCGCGAGAAGTACTCTGAAAGAAGCATCAGCACTCGAGGCTCGGCTACTACGGGGTCATGACGGATCCGGAGTTCAAACCTCCGAAGGGGGTGTAACGGGTTTTGCCCTGCGCCTCCATGTTGTGTGTCGTGCCCAGCGCCTCGAGCTTGGCGCGCTGCGCGGCAAGGTTCTGCATGTGCGCTTCCATCTTGTGCTTCCCATGCTTGCGCGACTCCATGACCACGTTCGGCATGGTTTGGTGCGGCGCGTTCATCGTCTTCGCGTGCGCCTCCATTGAGATAGGCGTCCTGTCTTCAGACTTCAGGCGAGCCTGGCTTCTCATGGTATTCACCCCAACACGCGCCTCCATCCCACTGGTAGGGCTCGTGTCTACCATTTTCGGACGAGCCTGGCTCTCCATGGCGTTTCCGAGATGTTTGGTCCACGCGCCGGCGGTGGCCGCCTTGTGATTCTGCGCTTCAGCAGCCGCCACCGAACGCAGGTTGCGAATCGGCGACGGGTTCGCGCCGCCGGCGGCGACACAGGAGAGGAAGACGCTGAGCGTCACGAGCACGAGCAGCTTCACCATTATTATCTTGACCTTCCAGTAGCGCCACGTTGATCCGAAGAGTCTGTCTTGATATTGAACCTGCCGAGCAGAATCGTAAATGAGTGAGGCATTCGAGTCTTGCGAGCTTGCAAATCTATCTCAAGATCTCAAGAGGCGCAAAGGTGATCGCGTCGCTTCATGACCAGTGTTGGAAAGCGTGGCCGTGAAGCGCCGCGCCACCCACCTTACCTACGCGCCTCTTGAGATCGCTTGCTGTCCGCACGATCGATAGGTCACGCTCATCTCATGCATGCTCTGTAGAAATTTCGACGTGCCGAGAACGTTGGGCACAAGCTACAAGCGTGATTCGGAGAGTCAATATAATTAATGCGGATTTAGTTTCTAACCGGTTACACTCATACCTTTGTAATGCACACACAAACGCCCTTGCCTTCGACTTTGTCGTGCCTTCCTTCTGACAGCGACGCATGCGCCAAGACGCCTTTGTCTTTTTAGCATTAGGATGCGTCGTCATTGTGGCAAATCAGCCAGACGAGAGGAATTCGACAGTTGGATCGCTCGCTTAGAACGTCCCGCTGAGCACGACTTGGATCGTGAGGAAAACCATGAACGCCAGCGACGTCGCCGAGACAGTTGTTGGGAGCGACTTGGTGTCTTCGAGAGACTCCGGCAGCAGCTCCTGGAGGGCAACGTACGCCATCGCGCCGCCAGCGAAGCCCAGACCGGCTGGGAGGATCGGAAGAAACTGTAATGTGGAAAGACACAACATCGTTCAGACACATGACCTGCAACAATCGGACAAGTAACACAGTCATATGAAAATCGTACCTGTTCGACAAACATGAACGATGGCACGGCGAAGATCGGCTGCGGGATGCTCGACAAGATGCACCAGAGCACCGCAAAGAAGACACTCAAGCCGCGCGGCACGAGCGCCAGACTGATCGCTACGCCCTCGGGGATGTTGTGGATCGCCATCGTCATCGTCACGATGTGGCCGCGACGGATGCCGCCTTCGCCACCGAACGACACACCGACGCCGATCTGTAAATGGACACGCACACAGCAGAAATTTAGCATCATTATCCACAACCTACATAGTGATGATCGTGAAAATCGCAATGAAAAACAAACTTACGCCTTCGGAGATCGAGTGCAGCGTCATCACTGCCATGATCAGCAGCGCCTTGCGCGCATCCAAGCCCTTGAGGCCACACACTTTGACGTCCTCGTAGTCTTCCAGGTACACTTTCGTGAACTTGATGAAGAGCACGCCAAGGAAGACGCCGAGAAGCAGTCGGTACGTGATCGACACGCCGTAGTCAACGTACTGCGGGATGTGCCACGCTTCGTAGAATAGGCAGCCGGTCGCAGCGAGCATCATGCCGCCGGCGAGACCGTTGCAGATACCCAGCCAGTACTTGTTGATGTCCTGCAGCCAGTAGAACGGCACTGCACCGAGTCCCGTCGCGATGGCCGTGAGCCAGCCGCACCACCACACGTAGTGTGCACTCTTGCCTGACGCGCCGTGCGGGGTGCTATAAAACGTAATAAACACCATCAACGCTGCCACGGCGTATCCCCAGCGCTTCGTTCTGTAGTCCAGCTCAAGCGGCTCAGCGTCTTCCTCTTCTTCATCTTCATCGGGTTCTATGCCTTCCATCAGCGCTTTCTTCCCGTCGTCGACCGTCATGAACGTCGACGCATCGCTCGTGTCAGCGTCCACCTTGGCAGTCGACGTGAACGCGCCGCTGTGTGGACTCGACATCGCAGAGGTCGTGGTCGTCATGATGTTCGCGGAGGAAGAGATCGTGACGCTCGTCGTGCCCATGCTCGCTGACACGGTGGGCTTTCTGTTGCGCAGCGAAATGGTGACACGTGGGGGAGGGAGTTAAAACGTGCGTTGCTCGGGTCGCTCGCTTCAACTCGTGATCAGACAGCGCAACTTGGAGAGTGACTGAGACCTCGCACTGGCTTACCGATAGGACGTGCAGATGAGTGGATGGACGGACGGACAGGTGCTCGTAGAGGAGATGCCGGTACACGAGAGGAGCGGCCGGAAGCACTGACTGGCGCGTTGGACTGCTTGCTGGTGACAGTCTTCTCGCCCGATCGATCGATTCCGTGACTGACTGTTTTGCATGAGCACAGGCGGAATGTGAACAATAACTAAGATGCGTTGGGTTACGAAGGTGACGCGTAGGTAGCGCATTGGCGTTGTTGTAAAGTAAGAGTTGTCATTTTGCAACTTGCAGTTTCTTCTCAAGCCAAAATATGGATGCTGCTGGATGGGGGTGACGCGTGTCCATGAAACTCATTGAACCGAACGTTTTTCGTCGGTGCGACACCTTCGCGCAACACGAAATCGCATTTTCGAATCTCGCCATCAGGATTGATGGGGATGGGACTTGCGTTCGCGATTCAATCGTACTTTATCGAGAGGTTTGAGTGATGCAGTGTGATCCAACATCGTACCTTGTCAGGGATACCGCACACACACTTGAACCACCTCAACTTTCTTAAAAATATTATTTTGCCGCCAAAAAATATATCCCCACATTTAGAGAAAGGAAATCCAAGAAGAAGATGTCGACCCTCACGAGCACGGACTTCGGCGAGCTCAAGCGCCCGACCACGCGCGTGCACGCCCCGCCTGGTGGCGGCTCCAGCTGGAGCTTTGGTGGTGATGAGCCAGCGCCACAGCAGCGCGGCAAGCGCAACTTCGGCAATGCCCCGCAACCTGCCGCCGCAGACGTCAACATGGACGCCCCTGCGCCAACTCCAGCTTCAGTTGCTGCTGTTGCGGCCCCGGCAGCGTCGGTGTCGCACCCTGCAGGTTCCTTGCGCGTGGCGGTTGTGAAGACGAAGGCGGATGCGGAAATCGTCGACCTCATCGTACAGAACGCGTGGGGGAAGCTGCAGCAGAACGCGCATATAAGCTCGGAGACGTTCACGGTGTCCAACCTGGACGACCTCCCTTACGCGGCGAACAAGCTCACGCAGTTTGGCGGCTTCCACGCAGTGATCGTGGTGGGCTTTCTCAACGCGTCGAACCCACTTTTCAACGTGCTGGCGTCGTCGCTGACCAAGTCGTTCATCGACATCAGCGTGAAGAATGAGAAACCGGTGATCCGCGGCATCTTCATCGGTGAGCCGCGCGTGGCGTCCGTGAAGGCGAAGGGCGGCTACGGCGCTGAATTTGCTGAGGACATCGACGCGCTGATTCGTCTCGGCAACTAAGGCAGCGGGTGGACGGATGGATACATATGACTAATGCAGGACGCACTGCCAACATGCTGACGCCCCGTAAATGAAGCGATTGTGCGTGTTGTGTATGAGCGCACTGATCCCGCGCAGTTTGACAGACAGACTCGACTGCATGTCCAGCTAAACCATCAATAAGCAATGACACAGTCGAGTTGAGTCACTTGGCAGCCTATGCGTTCAATGGCCTCTTCATCGCCATGTCCTGTTGCTGTCGCTGGCGTTCATGTGGGTGCGGAATGCTGGTCTGGTTGCAGTTGTGAAGTAACGTTAACCCATCTATACATGTTACTTCATTCAAGATATATTGCACAACCCCCTTTTCGTTTGAGCAACAAGCAGAGCAAGCAAGAAGGCGAATAGAGATGTCGACGCTCACGAGTGCGGACTTCGGTGAGCTCAAGCGCCCCACGACGCGCGTGCACGCGCCTCCAGGCGGCGGCTCTAATTGGAGCTTCGGTGACGACTCGACGCACCACCAGCAGCAGAATCGCGGCGGCAAGCGCGGCGTCGATGCCAACGCACAAGCCGTCGCTCCGCCTCCCGCCCCAGTCGCTGTCGCGGCGCCGTCTACTGCTGCTGGCACTGCTGCGCCTGTCCAGCATGCGACCGGATCGGTGCGCATCGCGCTACTGAAGACCAAGGCGGATGCGGAGATCGTCGACGTCATGACCCAGAACGTGCTGGAAAAGCTGCAGCAGAACCCGCACGTGACCACGCAGACGTTCACTGTCTCGACGCTCGACGAGCTCCCGTACGCCGCGAATAAGCTGACACACTCGAGTGGCTTTGACGGTGTGCTCGTGTTTGGCTTTTTGAACGTGGCCGACCCGCTCTTCAACGTGCTCTCGACCACACTGACGCAGTCGTTCATCGACATTGGCGTGAAGAATGTCAAGCCCGTGGTGCGAGGCATTTTCATCGGCGAGCCACGCGTTGCGTCGGTCAAGGTGCGTGGTGGCTACGGTAGCGAGTTCGCGGATGACATTGATGCGCTCGTGCGTCTCGGTGGCTTCGTGGGTCCGATCGTCCACTTCGCCGAGGGCAAGCAGGTGCAGAAGCAGGTGCAGATCAGTCGCGGCAACATCCTGCCGCCAAAGCTGCTCAGTGCACCCCGCAGTGTCATCCAAACGCTCGAGACGGTCCGCAACTCGCTCTACCAGCACGGCGCCAGGTACAGTTACTGCTGTAGTTGTCAGTCTGCATGTGTTTGAGTGTTGTTGCGACTCATGTGTCTGTTTTTGTGAATCCTTGCTATGTGCTCTCATAGTGGCATTGCGGGCCTGGGTCGCAAGTTCCGCATCATCGATGACGACGGAAACCGTCAGCTAAGCTCATCGGAGTTCGGCAAGGCGATCCACGAGCACGCCCTCAACTTGAGCGAAGCGGTACGGCTACTTGATTGATTGTTAAGCACTCGCTCGCTATACCTGCGAAGACCTGTCTGATAATCGCCGGGTGTCGGTATGCAATTTTCATATAAACAGGAGATCGAAGAGCTTTTCCAGTTCATCGACACGGACAGCTCGGGCGGCATCAACTTTGACGAATTCTTGATCGCCATCCGAGTACGTCAGCCTACTAATATGCCGCTCTTCTCATTTTCTCCTGCTACATGAAGACTGACTGTAACTGTGTTGCGCACTCAAATGCGCAGGGTGAACTGAACGACCGTCGCCAGCAGCTGGTGCTCGCGGCGTTCAAGGTCTTTGACGCTGACGGCAGTGGCGTGATCGAGCTGAACGACATTCAGCAGCGATACAACGCTGACAAGCACCCGGCGGTACTTTCGGGCGAAAAGACCAAGGACGAAGTGTTCCGCGACTTCCTAGACACGTTTGACGGCGGCGAGAAGGACGGTAAGGTGCACCCGAACGAGTTCATCCGCTACTACGCCAACGTGAGCGCGTCGATCGACGATGACGACTACTTTGAGCTCATGATCCGCAATGCATGGCACATGAGCGGCGGCGAGGGCTGGTCCGCAAACACCACGTGCCGTCGCGTGCTCGTCACGCACGCGGACGGCCGCCAGACGATCGAGGAGGTGAAGGACGACATCGGCATCAGCGCGACGAACGTCGAGGCCATTCGCGCGAACCTGCAGGCGCAGGGCATTACCGATGTGCAGATCGGCGGCTCGTCCGGGTTCGTCGAGTCGAAGAACGACGCGAACAAGCGCAGCGCAGAGACCTTTGAACCAAAGTTCGTCAAGAAGAAGCAGCACGGCGCCGGCGCGAGCTCCATCGTGTTTGGCTGAGCCATTTTCATTTGTTCAGCACAGGTTCAGGAGAAATTCAACACAGCCATGAAGATGAAGAGCGATGAACGAACAAGTCCAAATCACTGATAAAGATGATAGCGTTTTGCATTGATGCGCGTTTAAAAGCCTGCTCTCTACACGCTGGTGAACTCGCGCTTGGACTACAATTTCTACTACAACACAGGATGATGATGGGTCACAGACGAGTGGCGAGTGAAAGGACAACATGCACAACGGCCACAGGACTGACGCCTTTGGTTCTCCTGTGAACGCTAGAGGCTGGCGATCGCTGGGGTGAAACAGTTCGTGCGGCTCGGGCGGTCGTACAGGTGCCATTCGCGATACAAGACAGCAAATGCAGTCACACTTGTGCAAGTCGGACCGACGCGATGCACACACACAGGCACACTAGACATACGTTGGGGATTTGATCGTGTGCCTCATCTTGGTTACTTTGTCCTCAACTAGATCAGAGTATATTAAAGTATTGATTGGCGATCACTGGCAACACGCTCACTCCCCCGACACGCACATGCACAATGCAAACATGCAGATACACACTCATACAACACACACATGCAATACCCAAACGCGAAAGGCACTCACCGTCCTCGACCACCGCGCACTAAACAGCAGAGCAAACAAAGAGAGAGGAGTCAAGCAGCTCAAGACGTGGATAAATAACAATCAAAGTGTTGTCATTTTCGGATTCTTTCCCCAAAGTGTCAAAGCGTCGGAGCTTCAGCAATCGTTCGGTGTCGTCGTACAGGAGTCGTTCGCAGAACTTACTTCTCCGGGATGTCGATCTCGCCCTCCGAGATGAGGCGCTGGATCTCCGTTGGCGACTCGCCGTTGACCGTGCAGCCAAGCGAGTTGGCCGTGCCGAGGATCTCCTTGACCGTGCCGGCAAGCGTGCGCGCCATGGAGCGCTCACGCATGATGCGGGCGACGCTGATGACCTGGTCGAGCGACAGGTTGCCGTCGTGCTTGATGTTCTTCACCTTCTTGCGGTCACGTGGTGGCTCCTTGAGCTCCTTCACGAGCAGCGACGACGCCGACGGGATGAGCGACACGGTGGCCACGCGGTTCACGATCGTGAGCTTCACGGTCACATTGAGACCCTTCCAGTCGCCCGTGGCCTTGCAGATGTCCTCACCGATCTTCTTCGGGGAGAGACCGAGCGGACCGACCTTTGGAGCGAGAGCCGAAGCTGGGGCAATCTCACCGCCGACCGTTCTCAAGATGACGATCTTCTCTTCGCCTGCTGGTGGTGGTGGGGCCATGGTGTTTATAGAGGATGCCTTATAACTTTGACTGGGAATCTACTAGTAAACGCCGCCGCCACCGTCGCGCATGTTGCTCGCCGTCCAGCTCGCTCGCACGCGGAACCAACCAAACCAAACCAACACAAACCAACCAATCAAAGGGTTTGCTCTATGTGCAAATGTATACAAATATGCAGTCGTTCGCTAACGATGATATGCTATTTTACGCTTTGTGTCTCTATTTCTGAGCGGAAGCTTTGTCATTCCTTCTTCATTTTTTTAAGGAATATTAGAGATGTACAAAATATAAATTTTTATTTTTGAAAAAATAGTGTTTAAAATTATTCTAAGTTGTTTAAGATGAGGACGAAGACAGAAAATTTTATGCAAACGCTTTTGACAGGTGTTTCAATCTAATAGCAAGTGCGACCAAAATCGTATTCTCTCCTGTAAATGACGAACAAACAAGCAGATTCGAAAGGGCTGCGGTATTTTAGCCAACCAGAAAGCGCAAGGTATGCTGAATTAAAGTGTATTTTTGGTCTTTCCTGAGCTTTGCAAATGCCGTACATCAAGAACAAGTTACTTTGTTTCACTTTCTTCCACTGAAACCTAAGTTTCGATGCTATTTCTATATCTAACTATTCTAATCTTGTTTCTAACCGCTTCACACACGATCTTTTTCGACCATCACGCTCGGATGGCTTCCCACAGCGTCAGGCGTGCGAGTAGGGGGCATAATTACAGTTGCGAGAGTCAGGCAGCCTTCCAGTCTCAAAAAAACGCCGCCACCAACAAAATTGCGCGCTTCATGTATGTATGTATGTATGTGTATGTATGTATGTATGTTGCCGCCCTACCAACAGCCGCCTCCTAAACACATACGTCCAGCCTGGGTGCGGCTCCCCCAAATACTTTCCATCTTTTTTTGTGTGCTGGTTGTTTTTTCGAGAGATAGTGGCGCGCAAAAGGACAAACAACATGGCAGGCGCATTCATTCGTGCAGCCCCATACAAACTCTCATATTAAATGCGTCCCGTCACGCAATCCGCAATCCTCAAAGGTCACGCCAACCCATTTCCCGCATGAAACGACCGTGGGATGCGCTGGCAAGGCAGCCAATCAGTGCGCTGCAGTCGCCCATTTGACCGTTTCGATTTTCTTTGCTGCGCTGCTGTTGCATTTGGATGCAGCAGCTTTTTCATTCCGCAACACGCTCGATCCGTCCCAGTCCCAGCAGCAGCAGCAGCAACGCAGCCCAGCAACATATAGGAAGGAGCTCGGTCCAGCCAGCCCACTCGCGCGGCTGGCCACACACGAAACGCCCGGACCGACGCGACACGAGAACGCGCTCGCCTCGCCACGTGGATCGGCCCAATCGGTCCGCAAGTCATCCGCGGCCTTCTTCGACCCACGCTCGCCTCTCGCACGTCAAATGCAGGACCGCGACCACAGCGAGCCGACGCTGACCTGCAACGCAGAACTTTATTCGATGAAGATGGCGTCGCCCGCAGTCGATCCCATGGGCGGCTACTACGACTATCCGCAAGATCCGCAGAGGCGGGCCATGCATGCGGACGCAGACTCGGACGTGGACGACGACGATATGGACGAAGGGGACGACGATGGGATCGGAGATGAGAACCAACAACAGCAACAGACGACGAGGACGACACAATTGACAAAGAAGCGACGCGCGGCACTTGCCGACAAGCGCCGCCAGTGGAGTCCAGACGACGACCTCGCGATCCTCCAGTTCGTTCGCGAGTGCGGCACGAAGCGCTGGTCCAAGATCCAGGAACTCCTGCCCGCCCGCACGCCCAAACAGTGCCGCACACGGTACCGTACAGTGCACTAAATCGACAACAACTGCAGCCGCGATTGGATGTGGATATTTAACTATTGGATTATTTGTTTATTCTACAGGTGGCTCAACTTCCTGGACCCGTCGATCGATAAGGCCCCATGGCGTGCGGACGAGACGCAGCTCATCTTCGCGGCCCAGGAACGGCTCGGCAACAAGTGGGCCGAGATCGCCAAACTCTTGCCCGGCAGGTATTACCAAGCTGTCATTATTTTTCATGTGATTTAACAACCGATTGCCTGAATATTCACAATTGTAATTCTAAACGAATATGTATTCAACACGCAGGACGGACAATGCGATCAAGAACCACTGGTACTCGACGTTCCGGCGCCGCAGTCGCCAGGCCGCCAAGCGCCAGGACAAGTCATCGTCCACAGCTACTGGACAAGCCCAGGCCTCAAATGCGGGACGTCAGCCGCCGTCAGCCCTCGAGTCCTCCACCAGCCGCTCCAAGAGCTCAATCAAGTCAAGTGCGAGCAGTTCATTTGAGAACCCAAAGATCACGGTCAACAACAGCAGCAGCGCTTCATGCTACACGTCGCTGCTGTCGTCACCCATGTCCGTGAGCTCGCCAGACGCCAGTGGTTCTGCGTTCATGCAGTTCAGCAACGGACTACCAACTCCTCGCTCTTTCTACGGTGGAAATCCAGGTCCCGTCAATGGGAATGGTGCTTCGATGCCACCGATGCGCTCGCAGTTTCTCCATCAGCAGCAGCTCTCGCCACTGTCACCTGCGAGCTTTCGATTTGCTGGTGCTGGTGCTGGCAGCATAAGTCTGATGGACGGTGGCTTCTTCGCGTTCCTGCATAGCCCCACGATGCCGTCGTCACCGCCAAGTATGGGATTTCCATCGCTGCCCAACTTTGCCACTTCAAGTCTGTATTCGCAGCTGCCGCAGATTGTTGATACATCGACCAACAACAGCAGTAGTAGCAGCAGCAGCTTGTCTTCGTCGTCTTCGTTTCGCGGTCCGAGCCTACAGAACCACCAATCGGCCTGGCGAGACCTGGGACTGACCGACTCGGAGACGAGCAGCGTCGCGTCATCCCCTCCACCATCCGGTGCGTCAAACCTTCTCGCGTCTCCGTCGTTCAACCAGAACTGGCTGCTGTCATTCTCTGAAGCTCCAGATGAGGCGATGGACGTCGAGGACAACGGGGAAGGAGCCGTCCAGAGTGACGATGTCGATATGACGACGACACCGGCGGTCGATACAGACAACAGTGAGGCTCATGTTGCTACAGCGATTGCGGCTACTGTCAGTGGCGGTGGCATCTTGGAGAAGTCCAGAGTCGCCGTGCTGCGCAAGGCGTCTGCTGCGTCCTACAGGAAGCGCAGCGACTCGGCAGATCTCTTCTTGGACTGCGTGGAGATGCTCTCAATCAAGAAGAGCGGCGACAAACAGCAGTCAAAGCAGCAGCAGCAGCCAGCAGATTTCGAGAATGAGAACGTCAACAGCAGCAACTACATCGACGACTGGGCGAAGAACGACCACTGCCAACCACAGAAGCCTTTGAAGACTGGAAAGCTCACTCTTCACCACGATGAAGCGGGTCACCCGGAAGCACTCACGGACGAGGAGGACCAAGAGCTCCGCAACGACAACCGGCAGTCTTAACTACCCAGCACCACACGCAGAGATCCCAGTCACCATGTGAATTTTGTGAACAGCAAGCAAGTCACCACCACACGCCTCGACTTGAAAAAGCGAGATCGAGCTCCTCCTCCGGCGAGCCAACACCATCAATTCTGTATCCTCAGCCTTATTCTTATTGTCTCCGTACGAAGTAGCAGCTGTAGTCTTCTCCTTATCTATCCTCCCATTCCACGAATTCTGTTTCAGTAACCTCATGTATTCTCTTATCTCTGTTCAACTCTTCTCGAAGAACCAACTTCTCTCGTTTTTTTATCTCCGGAGAAAACCAATTTCCCACCTTTCCGACAATTTCCATCATTCAAGGCTCGGGGTCGTGCGAGAGCGAGAATTCGACGTCGCACTGCACGGAGACGACGAACTTGCCTGTCTTGCCCGGCTCGTAGGTCGCCGGCATGATCACGAACGGCTCATTGAACGACGACGGCAGCACGAGCTCGGGTGGGGACTGCACGCTGTGCAGCGGTACAAAGTCCGTCTCGGTCCACTGCCTGCCGTTCACGATGATCGTCGACGTGTCGCGTGCGATCTTCTGCTGGCCGTGGAAGAGGTAGAAGCCCAGCATGGTGCCCACGGCGTCTCGTTTGCACTTGGCTTTCCACTCGAGCTCGGAGCGCGTGAGCGTGATCTTGACTTTGGCTGGACGCACACCCTTGAGGTGCAGGTACAGCTTGGGGTTCTTCTTCCACTCGCTGTGCAAGTGGCACCCGACGGCGTTGGCATCGGTCCACTCTCCGGGCAGGCTCTGCGTTGAGAACTTGGGCAGCTCATCCATCACGAGCGGGAAGTCGCAGTCCACCTGGAGCTCGAAGGTGCCCTCGGCCCCGGCCTCACCCAGGGACGGGACGAGCAGCAGCCCGCCGTGGTCCTCAAGGAGCCACTCCTTGGGTACCTTGCGCAGATACAGGCACCCAAGTGCCGGACTCGAGTAGTCAGATACACGGCACCACTCGTCGGGCTTGACGACAAGTTTTGGAGGTGGGAAGAGTACCACGGCCTGCTGCTGACGACTCGGCTTGGCGTCCGCGTGCAGCAGCTCGTCCTCATTGTAGTCCTCGTCTTGGTCGTAGCTCTTGGCGTCGCTGCCGCTCTGCCACTTAGCACCGCTACCACCAGTTGTTGTCGACTTAGCGTAGGGTTTCTCAACCACCTCGCCGAGAAAGTTGGTCTTGGGCACCTTGGCGTGGGCGCGCAGCACGCTCGCAGTACTACTAGCGGCCGACGGCCCATGGCCACTAGGATTAGTCGTCTCGTCCAAAGTCGACAGTGGGTTGGCTGCTCGCACGGCCGTGACGCCCACGAGGTTGAACTTTTCTCGCTGCGCGGCCTCGCGCTGCCTCGCCTTGACGGCATTCGAGGATGCCTTGTGGGACGTCTTGCGGACCACGACCTTGATCGTCACGTGCGGTCGCGAGGCCATGAGCGCGGCGTGGCGCTGCTTGTTAAGCTTCTTCAAGCGCACCCAGAACTGCGGGTTCTGACACCAGGCCGAGTTTTCCTCGCCGCCGCTGAGTTGCACGCAGAGCGGACCACCCGCATTCGTCGGGTCGCCGCTCTCCTCCTCGTCGTTGCGCCACTTGCCCTGACCCACGCATGTAAAGACGGGTGCGAGGCGCTCGACGACCACGGGCTTGGGCGAAAACACACGCAGGAAGAACTCCATGTCCACCTTGGCGTTATCCGTGTACGGGATCACAAAGTACGCCACTTCTGGTTCAAGGACGAGGTCGTCGCGGACAATCTCCCGCTCAGGCAGCTGCTTGGGCTGACCGCCTGCGGTCCCCGGTGTGACCGGAGTTGTGGCTGTGGCCCCGACCGAGGACAAGCCATTGAGGATCTCATTGGTCTCGTACGAGTGGGCCTCGGCCACCACATGGCTGCGGTTGAACTCCCACACAACGGCGTTGCGTCCGGCCTTCTGTTTCATGACCACGAAGTTGATCGCGTAGTTGTCCCCACCGAAGAGCCGAAAGTCTCGCTGGGCGAGTGAGAACAGTACACCCGTGGTCCGCTCGAGGACGCTGAGCTTGAACTGCGGATTGCGGTACCAGTTGGCCTCAGCATCCGGTAGCACGCTCCACTTGGTCTTGCCGATGGGCCGCTCTCCCATGGTTGGACCAGTAGAGACTTGGTCGCCTTCACCGCCGCCAGCCGCAGATATAGAAGCGTAGTGATGCGGCTTTGGGGCCGGGGCTCCGGCCGCGCTGTGGTCGAGCCACTCGCCCTGGACGCAGTACTGGAACACGGCCGCATCGTCAAAGATGTGGACCACGAAGAGTTCATTAAATGTATCCAAGAAGTCCTCCCAGACCATCCAGAAGCAGCCGTCTGCACCGCTGCGCGAGAACTCACAGGCCGCATCCGACCGCATCGCATTCTCCACTTGCATGTGCTCCTCCCACTTGCTGTCGTCGTTGGACCACTCGCCCTTCCACATGCCGCAGCCCCAGACATTCTTGAGCTTCACGAACCGCAGCGTCGTCGTAGTGGCTGCGGCCACACCTGCCGTTCCAGCCGCACCACTACTGGCCGAAGCCAGTCCAACCTCCTTGACGTGCATCACGACGTACTGGCGGTTCTTGATGATGCCCGTGGCCGTCATGTCGTAGGAATTGAACGAGAGCTGGCGCAGTTGGGCGGTTAAAATACATTTCTTGCGCTTGAAGCGCAGCATTTTCTTCCAGAGAGCGACGCTGTTGGTTGCGTCGTCCCCACGCCTGAACCTTTCCTCCTGGAGGTCCACACGATGGGCGCTGCCGCCGGTGCAGTCGAGAAAGGCCTCGAGGATCTTGCCGCTCGTGTTCCCGCCCGTGGCCTCGGCCAACATTTGGTAGCTCCCGTGGAGCTTGGCGAACGCCTTCTCAAGAAACGGGATGAAGACCTCGTTCTTGTTGAGACTGCCTCCATAGAGCACGTTCCCGGGCGTTGAGCTGCCCTTGGACGGGTACAAGTCGTCGTCCTGGAGTTCGAGGGAGTACGGGACTCGTGTGTCCGTGGTCACGGTCACCCAGGTGCCGTTCTTGTAGAAACGGCAGCTGAAGACCCCGAAGCGCTTGAATGTCTCGATCGACTCGGACACAAAGAGGTTCTCGATTAGGTTGTCCGGATGCAGCGCGATGGCCGCGAAGACGCCCAGCAGCCACGAGTCGTTCAGTGGGCCTTCGCGCACGAGGCCGCAGCCCGCTGTGCTCTTGAAGTAGTCCGGGTCGTCCGTGTACTCGGTAGGACGGTACCAGAACACGCCGCCCACACCATTTGCAGCTCGTTGACTATTGCTATTGCTGCTTCCAGTATCACCATCGTCATCGTTGTCATTGTCGTTGACAGCACTGGCCATTGCGGCCGCGGCGTACTCGGGCTGCTTGGCCGGGTCCAGATAGAGCGTTGTGAGGTCGGCCGGCGAGAAGTCCGAATCCTCGTACAGTAAGATGTAGCCCGAGCTGTTGTTGCCACCAGGAGCTTCTTCCTCTGCGAGTCGCTGCTGGTTGGTCAGGAAGCGGATGATCTCGTCCTCAGTCGACGTGGCGCCACCAGCGGCGGCCGCCGCTGCCTGGCGCCTCTCCTTGGCGCTTGACGGCGCACTGTGCTCCAGCATCGCCGTAAGTCTGTGTGTGCTGGCTCGCTGCGTGGCTGGTTGCGTGTTGGCGCGTGCGTAGCTTGTCGTGTGAGGTGGTGAAGTCGTTTGTGGCCACCGCGAGAGCTCATGTTGAAACGATACGGCTTTTCAAGCTCCCCTCTTGAAACCGATATGATGTGTGAGCCTGTATATTATTCATAAAGAGGTAGTGTTGGGAACAAATTTCGTTTATGAAACAACTTGAAGATCCGACCAACACGCCACCAACCAAGCCGACGAGCATGAGCAGCGCCATGGCCGCCGCTGTCCCGAAGAAGACCCTTGGGCGCCTGCACTACTTCGACCAACGTGGGCGCGCGGAGATCGTGCGCCTAGTGTGCGCTTATGGTCGCGTGCCGCTCGACGAGGCGGAGGAGCCGCGTGGTCGCGAGTTCCTGGCGCGCAAGCCCACATTCCCGTTCGGCAAGCTGCCCATGATGGAGATTCAGGGCCAGATGTACGCGCAAAGCATGGCGCTCGCGCGGTACGCGGCCAAGCAGGTGGGGCTGTACCCGCAAGAGAGTGACCTGGACGCGCTCAAGGTGGACATGATCCTGGACGCGTGCGCCGACATCCACGTGCCCGTGCTGCGCGCAACCGTGGCCGAGAAGGATCCCGAGCAAAAGGACAAGCAGCTCAGGTTCATCGCCAAGTACACGCTGCCGGAGGTCCTGCACGGCCTGCACGCGCATATCGGAGGTGGCGATGGTGACGCGAAGAAGAACAAGGGACCGTTCTTCCTGGGCGAGCACATCTCGGTCGCG
>JAADWP010000141.1:0-41205 GCA_023336215.1 Globisporangium iwayamae | reverse complement strand
GACAGTTATATCATCTGTGAGCATCGTCAACGTGGTCTCCAACTCGCTCAACGCAGAGTCGCCAGCTTTCGCGCCGGCTAGTTCGCCCGCATAAGTTGCATCACCGGCGGCTTCCAACTCCACCACCTCACAGTCGTCATCAGTGGCAGCGTGATTGACGCACTCGGCCATAGAGATTGTTGTGGAGACGGCTGATAACATCCAACCAACTCCACTGAGCGCTACCACGTGAAGCGAGTCGCATCAGGAGAAAGCGTCTCAACCCACGTTCGCAAGGTATCCATCACCAACGAGCGGATCTCTAAACTGCGCTTACAATGGGCTCGGTGACGAAACGGCAGCACTCTTGACACATCCCGAGAGCTTTGTCGTGACCACCAATAGCGAGCTTTCCGTAGTGGGCGGGAGCTCCTGGGAAAGAACAGACAAGGAAGATCTTTACCATCTGAACAGGTAGTGTAGCCAAACCTGTGAGACAGTGCAGGTCTACTGTAGCCATCCATCCATTCCGGTGCTGGACCATTCCCCCCACATCAAGCAAATGAGCGATCTACAGAGAACACAGTGGTTGCAAAGAAAAAAAGACTTTGTTAACGTGAAGTTAGGCTCGCTGCTGCTGTTCTTCTCTCACTCCTCATGGCGTCACAGCTAAAGATGAGCAGCCATGGAGATCGAGGGAGACGGAGACAGGAGGCGGATGTCAAAGCGATAGATGGGCTACTTCATAGCCGAAGACGTATGGTCTGTCGTGCGGAGGCTGCAAGACGCTTAGTTCTCGTAGACCCAGTCGTCGTCGCTGGTGTTCCACTCGATGACGCCCTCTGGGAACCAGAGCGCGATCTCCTTGTTGGCGGACTCGACCGAGTCCGAGCCGTGGCACACGTTGCGGCCGACCTCCACGCAGAAGTCACCACGGATCGTGCCGAGCGCCGACTCGGTCGGCTTGGTGGCGCCGAGCATCTTGCGGCCCTCAAGCACGACGTTGGTGCCCTCCCAGACCATGGCGGTCACAGGGCCCGAGGTCTGCTCATTCGCACATTCGCATCAATACAGAGAGAGAGAGAGCGTTAGACACCGTGTACATAATGACTACATCCAGTGAGCAACAGATAGTCGCAGGCAGTACGCACCATGTAGTTGATGAGACCCGGGAAGAACGACTTGCCGGCGAGGTCGGCGTAGTGGTGCTCGAGGTGCTCGCGCGTCGGGCGCACGAGCTTGAGAGCCACGAGCTTGTAGCCCTTCGTCTCGAAGCGCTTGATGATCTCGCCGACCAGGTGGCGCTGGACGCCGTCCGGCTTGACCATGATGTACGTGCGTTCGCGGGCCATGATGTCTGATGTCTTGAGGGTGGTGAGTCTTGTTGTGTTGTGTCTTAGGAGGAGGAGAGATCCACAAGCGAACGAGTAGGCGCTTTCTCCACCGCAGGTTACGGCCAGTCGTTTGTTTGTTCAATTTACAGATCTAGTCTTCAAAGTACCGTTTTACGGCTGTCACATGTCTTGGTTACAAATGCAAAAGAGGAGAAGTCTCCCTGGGCTGTCTACTATTATGACTATCAATTCCATAAAATGATAGAAAGAATCTTTCTTTAATTTAGTGTGCAAAATTGATTCTACACAAAACTATTTATTATTTTACGACACTCGTCCAATTTTGAACAGCCAGTTCAAAATACGTAATCGACAAGACTTGGCGACCTAATTACGGTGCTCCGTATATGGATGGAAGTAGCTCACAAGGTAATAGCAAGCGAATCGCTCAAACAAGAAGGAAAGTATGGGCCGCCGATCTCGCAGCGTGTCGTACTCGCCCTCGCGCTCCTCGCGCCGCGCGGCTGCAACATCCTCCTCTTCACGCAGCAGCCGCCGCTACGAGGACGCGTCGTCTTCCTCCTCTGCTACTCGCAGCAGCAGCCACCGCCATCGCAGTCGCAGCAGGAGCCGCAGTCCACACCGTCGCCACGCCAGCGGTGGGAGCTCGCGTCGGCGCTCGTCCAGCGACTTGGACGCGAACGACGCGCACAAGAAGCGCCAGAAGACTGAGCGCGACGAGCGCTCTTCTATTGGTGGTAGCGATGACGTGCCGGGTGATGATGCGAAGGGCGCTGTGAAGGCGAACACGGTCGAGAAGAACGGCGAGATCTCCATGAGCATCGAGGAGACGAACCGCGTGCGTTTGGCACTCGGGCTCAAGCCGCTGTCACTCGGCCCCAAGAAGAAGGACGAGAATGTCGTGAACCTACAGAAGACGAGTGACCAGGTGGACGAGGAGCGCGAGCGCGCCGAGCTGCAGAAGAAGCTCGCACAGTCTAAGAAGAAGCGCGAGCTCACGCAGAAGCTTGCGGGCCAGTCGATCGGCGAGCAGCTCAAGGCGTCGGCGTCCACGAGCGCGCTGGATTGGGTCAAGCAATCGCGCTCGAAGGTGGACAATGCGGCCGCAGAGGCGAAGAAGAGCAAGCAGAAGGCGAAGAAGCAGGCGGCAGTGGAAAGTGAACAGTACGACGCGTCGGCGCTTGCCGGGATGGTCGTGGGCCACGACATCAAGTCTTTTGAAGAAGGTGACGAAGTGGTCCTGACGCTCAAGGACTCGCGCGTGCTGGCGCAGGACGGCAACGAGCTCAATGACGAGCAGGACGAGCTCGTGAACGTCGAGCTGAGCGAGCGCGACCGGCGCCACGCGGAGAAGCAGCGCGCACAGCGCGCGATGATGCCTGCGTACACAGGCTTTGACGATGATGAGTTCATCCAGATGGGCGGCAGCAGTGGCCGGATGAAGAAGCCCGCGCGACTGCTGTCCCAGTACGACGACGAAGACGACCGTAGGGCGACGCAGCAGGCACAAAAGTTCACATTGGATGGCTCTGGCAGTACGAAAGTGGTGGCCAGTGATGCTGCGAATGGTGCAGACGACCTGGACAACGAGGTGGCGGTCGTGTCACTTGCGATGGACAAGACCAAGAGCATCGACGAGTACTACACGCAGGAGGAGATCGATGCGCAGTTTTCCAAGAAGAAGGGTAAGAAGCTGCGCAAGAAGAAGAAACTGCGTCAGCAGCAAACCACTGAAGAAGGAGAAGCTGACAGAGAAACTGGCGAGTCTGCGGCCTCGCTTGTCCAACAATTGGAAGCAGAGGCGCTGAATAACGCGTCGAAGGACCGTGGTCGACGTCGTCGACGTGTCGAGGAAGACGACGACCCTTTCGACAACAAGCAGTCGGGCATTGAAGAGGAGAACCTGCTGCGTTTTCAGGAAGCCCGTGAGCGCGCGAATGCGACGGCAAACAGCGCGCTACAGATGATGACGGGCACGAAGAAGAAGCGCCGACCGGTGGTACTTGACGATGACGATGTGCTTGACGACGCGATGGACATGGAACTCAGCGCATCGCTCGCGCAGACTCGACGCCTTGCGCAGCTCAAGGAGAAGACGCACGTTGCTACTGAGGCGTCTAGCAGTGCAACTGCAGCTGCGCCTAGTGTTGTCACCAGTGAGGACCGAATCGCGGCGCTTGTCAGTCAGACAATCGGGACGGAACCTGTGATCACGGACGTCATGAGCAGTGTCTCGACCATTACAAGCAGCAACACTGTGAAGCCCCAGACTGTTGGCCAAGTCTTTGGTGCGACACTGCAGGATCTGGAGACGAGCAGTAAGACAGTCGTGTTTAACGAAGCGACGGACTTTGAAACGCGATTGAAGAACGCGATGGAGCAGCGCAACGCACAGTTCCAGGCAGCGACGGTAGAGGCGGCGGCGCAAGTGGGCCGTCTGGCCCAGTCTGCTGCTGCGGCTTCTGCTCAGTTGGCTGTCAACAGACATGATAATGACGGTGATGAGGAGATGAAGGGACAGGACGAGAATGATGACAACGAAGATGACGAGAATGAAGAGGAAGAAACCAAGGACGGCGAGGTGTGGGGCGAAGAGCAGCCGCTCGTGGGCTCGGGCATGGCAGCGACACTCGCGTTGCTGCGTAAGACTGGCGATCTGCGTGAAACACGTGTGGAACGCCAGGCTGGTCGTGCAAATGATGCGCGCGACCGCAACGTGGATGAGGAGCTTAAGGTCAAGGACGGCGTGAAGTTGGACTACCGCGACGAGTTTGGGCGCCTGCTGACGAAGAAGGAGGCGTTCCGACTGCTCTCGTATAAGTTCCACGGCCACGAACCAGGCAAGAAGAAGAAGGAGAAGCGTTTGAAGCAACTCAAGGAAGAGCTTGAGGCGCAGAAGATGCTTTCGGGCGAAGGTAGCACCAAGATGATGAAGGTGCTCGAGAAAAAGCAGAAGATCTCCAAGCAGGCGCACGTCGTGCTCGGCAACTGAGCCCCAAGAGAGAGAGAGAGAGAAAGAGAGAGAGGTGATGATGAAGCCAAGCTCCATGTCCAAGAAGTCAAGACACCAAGAACACACTGGTAAGCAATAAAAATATAATCTGCATGCTCTCTTGTCATAATGCTCTCATCATCTCTCTTTCTCTGTCGCTATTCAAAACTTTCGCACCCGCATGTTCGCTCAGGTCGAGTTGGAGAAAAGCGGGTTAGTACGCGAGCTCGCGACGACAACCGAGAGGAAGTTGCTCTGCTGGCCGTGGCGGTCAGCTTCTGTGAGCCGCAGCTCGGACTCTTTCGGCGTCACGACCTCCACGTACGACTCGCCAGCGCCATTGGCTCTAACCATGCTGCTGCTCATGGTGCTATGGAGTTCGTACTTGTTGTGGCTGCCGACGACCACGTCGCTCGCGCTCTGGACGCCGTGGTGGTTCTGCTGAGGCGAGTTGGTCTGGATCGGGTCAATGAACGTGCGCATTTGCTGGTCCTGCTGCATGTCATGGTGCACTTCGCGGAACATGCGCACGATCGTGGCCATCATGACGAGCTCGCCAGCGTTGGACGAGAGCGCGTAGATGGGCGACGGCAGCAGGTAGCCGACGAGCAGCGAGACGGAGCCCACGAGCATCCAGATCCACGGGTTGAAGCACGTCGCGTGCACCATATACGAGTAAAACGTGCCGTAGTTCCAGAGCTGCAGACCGATGTAGAGCGAGAGCGCGACAAGCACGAGCGCCGGAAGGATCGAGAAGATCGCGTGCACCGTCGAGTCGCCCTCCATGTCGTAGATACTGCGGATCTCCGGCTCGGACTCACCCGACCACTTGTACGACGCCAGCAGGTTGAGCACGAGCAGCCCGACGCCAATCATCCAGACGGAAAAGCGCAGGAAGGTCGAGAGGAACTTGCGGCGTCTATCGCTGCCGCTACCGCTGCCCGCGTGGCGTCGGTGGCCGCTCTCGAAGGAGATGCCGCAAAAGTTGACGGATTTTTGCTTGTGCACGAGGTACGCGATCTCGTAGCACACGAGCAGGATCATGGGCGTGACGCACGCGTGGAAGGCGAGCATCGCCTGCACGCTATCCTTGGCGCGGTCGATGCCCGTCGTCGCCATGATCACGTTGTCGAACACAATGCAGAAGCAGATGAACGGCTACAAGACAAACAAGACGCACAAGCGAGCAGTGTGAGCTTCAGTATGAGTGGCATCAATCGAAAGCAAGGCTATGGCGAGAAATGGTTCACGCACGGGAAGTAGGAAGGCGGCCATGGTGCTGTACTTCTTGGCGTAGCCCATGGAGTAGTAGAAGAGCACGACGCCGATCACTGCGAAGAGCCAGTAGAAGGGCTTGTACGCTGGCAGCACCTTAATCTGCCCCTCGCCCACGTCGGCATCATCAGATCCGCTCAAGGATGACGACATGCTGCAGACTGCTGCTCGTGGTGGGGACGACTCTGAATGGCTCGAGAGGGCTCCAGTTCTTCCAAGAGGTACGTCTCTCTCTCTCTCGTGCAGCAATGGGTTGAGTGAGTGAGTGACCTTTTCACGAACACGGATAGCGATGGCTTTTCTCACTAGCTCACTGTCCAATGAGAACCGGTTCTTGTCGCTCTCGCTCGCTCGATGGATCTTCCTTCCTAGTGTTAGCAGCAGCTGATGATGAAAGAAGATCTGGAACGACCCCGCATGGCGAGAGAGAGCAATACAATGGCCACTCAGCGGGTGGGTGCGTTTTATCTGCTTTGTCTTATCCTTCCGAAGAGCTTATCTGCCGCTCACTATGGCTGCTGTGCGCTGTGCTTGTGGATTGCTTTCTATTACGTGCTCAGGCTAAAAGTTCTCACCGGATTCGCGAGCGCGCCGAATAAATCCAAGCGAATCAGAAAGCGAAGCGTCGCCGAGCGATTATTATCGAGGACGATGCTGATGACGCTGGTCACTCGCTCGCTATTGATAGTAGCTCACCTGGTCGACCTGGGCGCAAAAACAAAACGGCAAAGCCGCATCGATCGAACGAACACTCGCAGGGCTGCACCGATACTTCGTGCCGCTCAAGCACCCACGCTTTCTCGTATAATTGAAGAAGTGCGGGGGGAGCAGACGAAGGAGAAAGCTGGTCGTGTTCAAGCTCATGAAGGTGCTGGCTGGCTAGCTACTGACCGTACTTTGCGACCAAGTACCGGAACGTGTCGTCTTCGTCGCCATTTGACTCGACCAGCAGCCTCTGCGCGACGAAGAAGAGCTCCGGAGTAAGTGGTTTCGTTTCGTCGTACGTTGCGCAGCCGCGCAGGACTCGAAGAAGCGCTCTCCGGTGCTGCAGAGATGCCTGGTCGCTGCTGAGCGTGGGGTGGAGGCGACGAAGCGCAAAATGGATCGCCTGTGCGCGTGGACAATCGTTGCAGGTGCAGAGATACTGGGACAATCGGACGTTTGCGTGCCCTGGATCCCAGCGACAATGGCAGAGGTTAGGCATGCACCCTGCTTTGCTTGGTGGATGATGATGTTGCTTATCAGCGTTGCTGCCTACCACTGCCCAGGCTCTGAGTCCGTAATTGTGCGCCGAGTAGCGGCTGCTGATGCTGCGATCCCTGGATCACGTGAGGCAGCGATCGATAGCGTCTTGAGAGCTCTGTGTTGCCCAGTGCACATACGATCTGCACATGAGGAGTGGCTCGACAGTCTGTTTCTGGGGAAGGAAGAAGGGATCGTCACGTACGTATTGCAGGCGTAGTCACGGCTTGCGTTGGTGGATCGCAGCGTCTCACAGCGGTTGAGCAAGGGTTGTCGTCTGGATTGCAGCACCTCTGGCTCCTGTTTGCAAAGCGCTGCTCTTGATTCACTGGCGCATTCGAGTAGGGAGACAATTGCTGCGTTAAAGCTGCCGCGGCGGGCTGCTGGTCGCGCGGCGAACTCTTCTTCTTCGTTTTGTGTGCTATCGCTTGAGCGCGAGTGTCGGTCGTCGTCTGGACTGCGTAGATACAAGATACAAGCACACACGTACACAGTCTCGTTAGCGACTCGAGCATACCATCTATCCATTGCGTCACTACACCATCGAACATCGTACTGCAATGCGTCGTCTGGAGGCAGCAGCTGAGCGCCCCCATCTCTTTCTCTCTCACGCACGCGCGCGCGTAGGGACAATAGACGCTGCTCCACGGTCGCGATCGCCCTGCTGCGCCCAATCGACTGCTGCGCTTCGGTCTCTGTCAACGGGCAATCGCTGCATCTTCTTGCGCGCATGGCGTTGACGTGCTTGCTCGGCTGTCCTTTCTTGCCGACTGAGCGAGCGAATAAATGGGTACACGCGCACACACTCCTGCGGCATCGTATCCTGTGCGAACGTTTTATACGGCCGGTAGCCACTGGTTGCTGGTATCGGTATCGGTACCGGTATTGCACCAGCGATTTTTGGCGCCAACGGGACGCAAATTGCTTTCTTCGATCACGCAACAAGCGAAGATCATGAGCAGCGGCAGCACGATGAGCACGATGGGCGACTCGCAGGCGGAATTCGACCAGGAGAACCTCAACGAGGATGTCGCGCGCATGCGCAGCCTCTGGATCAACGAGATGGTGTGTCTCTACTTGTGGTATGAGCCGTGTTGGCCCTTTTTGCGGCGGCGGCGGCTTGCGTTACGCGGAGCGTGAGGTCAAGCTGAATGAATGGATGCATGTGTTATTACTTGTAGAACGCGCCCGAGCTCTTGCCGTACGACGACGAGATCGTGTCGGAGATGCTGGATCAGATCCGCAACCAGGTATTGTAGGTGTGTGTGCGGACGATACCATGCACGAAAGCAGTGGACGCTAATGTGATTGCATCTCTGTAGCAAGAGTACGTGGACTCGGTAAGCGAAGACAAGGAAAGTCTGAACGAGGAGCGCGCGTTCGTAAATAAGCTCTACCAGGTGCATACGTGTGCATTGCTATGTCATAGTGAGCTTGGCGCTATTGCTGTATTGCAAATATTGATGTCGTTTGTGCTCGTTGCAGATGGAGATCGATCGCCTTCGCTACATGGTCGCTTCCTACCTCCGCACGCGACTTCGCAAGGTACGTTTTGTTCCCATTCGGACAGCTCAAGATCTCCTAGGCGATAGTGACAATTGACCTTTGTGTATGTGTTGCACCGTGTTGCTCAGATCGAGAAATTTGCACTGCACCTGCTGGGCGACGCCATGCTCGTGCAGCGGCTCTCGCAGAAGGAGCTAAACTTCGCCAAGCAGTACGTTGTGCTCTTTGAGAACCACGTGAACGACCTAGCGCTCGGCAAGTTCGCCGAGGAGCACCGCAGTATCACCACCGAGGGAATGGGTGCGTCTCCAACTCTACCTTTCGCTTGGGTATTATGCTGTGTGGGCTCGCATTGACTATTTGGCTCACGCGTTTATGGTGCTCGTTTAGTGATGGAGCCCGACTTGGACACGTTCGTGTTCTGCGAGAGCAAGGCGTCGCTGGGTCAGCTGCAGTGCGACGACCGCGGCGCCGAGTACATCACGATGCGCAAGGACGACCGCCACGTGCTGCGCTACCGCGCCGTGAAGACACAGGTCGAGGACGGCAGCGTCGCGTTAATATAAAGGGAGGCTGCGTGGAGAGGCATCCGAAGCGCGCACATGTTCCTAGTGATGCACAGAATAATAATTAATCAGCGCTTTCGATTGATTTCGGTTAAGTTACTGGTTGATACTTCAAGAGCTCCTCGACGACCCGGACGGACATACGCGCAGCCACGAGCCTCGGAGCTCATGGACGAATGAAGCGCTCTGACGTACAGGCGAGCGTCCACTCGGATCATCAGATCTTGCGAAGGGTCCTAGTTACCGCCTTTTCGCTCGTGTGCAGGCTGCATTCGCTGTTCATAGGAGTTACATGAGGGGATTGGTCGCTGGGATTGAGCGATCTTGAGCAGTGGACTGGACCGGACTGGACGGACGGACGAACGGGTCGGCACGCTCTCGGTTGATAGAATAAAATGCGGAGTGGGATCACGAGACGGCGACGGTTACTCACCAGAGCGGGTTTGCGAGCGATGCTGTTGCGGCAAACACAATGCAGAACGCGGCGGGGATCAAGAAGCCGACCTGCAGCCCCATGACGGCCACTTGGAAGTACTCATAGTGCGTGAACACGACGTTCGGCAGATTGTAGCGCTCGAAGATGTGCGGCGCGAGCATCACGTTCCGCGCAAACTCCATCGCGCATACGAGCAGGTACTGTTGTCAGGTACACAACAGCAACACACACACAGCACGTTAGCCACCACATCAGCAGATTAGATTAGCCATATACGTATATGCAGCAAGCTCACCACTATTGTCCAGCTCATCTTGTCGGATCGCACAGCCTTGAGCCCCACGAAGCCCACGAACGCGCCAAAGATATTTGTCAGCCTACAATAAACACACATACACACACACCGCCCATCAGCACATACCAAACTGCACACTATCATACTCATGTACACATACCATAGATAATTCCAGGAAGAGAGCACGCCGAGCACGAGCTGCAGCACGGCGACGATGCGGATGCGCGACGAGCGGCGCGCCGTGGACTCCCACACGCGCTTCTGGTACTCGAAGCCGCCGTAGCTGGCCCGCCACGTCGTCATGCGTTTCTTATTCTTCTGCTGCTGCTGTGTGGGCTGCCTGTTGGTCGTCGGCAGGATCGGCTCGTATACGGAGCCGCTCGCCATTCTGCGTGTTGCTGTTTACGGTGGCCCCACTGAGTTGCGGATTTGCGGATTGACCCTGGTGGACGCGCGCACGGACGGACGGACGGCGCGAAGACAGGAATGGAAAAGGGTGGCTGGCGGCTGGCAGCAGGTGTCGGAAAGGAAGAGCGCGCGCGTAGAGTCGAGACGCACCGGTGCGGGTGTCGGAACACGGACGTGACTTGCTGACAGGCAAACAAGCAAACAGACTGTCTCTTGCTCTTGCTTGTTTTGCTTGCTCTTGTGTCGTTTGTGATTTGTTGTGCGCAAGTGCACACAGATGGTGTTGATAGAGTTTGCGGTTGTGAACAACGCAAGGGATAAGGTGGTCGTGATGGTGGCTTGCGGTCGGTCGGCCTCTTGGGACGCAGACGCGGAATGTGGACGGCGGCGATCCCTCGCGCACTCGCTCGCTTTGATTTTCCTCCAGGTCAACAGCGCAGTAATGCCTAGATGGGGCGGGAGAGTGGGATTTGAGAGTGGTGAGACGCAGATCTGAGTCTAAATCGACCAATGGGAAGGCTGATTTTGACGTCTGAGTCTGAGTAAAACCGGGACACGCAAGCGAGCGAGCAAGGAATGACGGTTGGGACGTGCGCGCAAGTTTCCACGCCGCTTGCTTGTTGCGCGTCGGCTTTGTGCGCTGCTGATTGTTTGTTTGGCTTGCAAGAATGGTTGCTCGGTGTTGGTATATATGGGCTTGTTGTTAGGCAAACAAGCTGTCGCGGGCTTGCGTCGATGCCGCTACGGTCTACGAGCATGAGCATCTCATGAGACGATCTTATCAACCAGCAAAAGCAGCCAACCGACACGAAAGAAAAAAAATATTGAGCCATCCACCAAGAGTCACTCTCTCCCGCGCACCACAAATCAACAACAACAACTTGCTGCTTCGAAAAAGAAATTCGAGCTTGAAGGGGTGCGCGCGAACACAATCACTCACTCCAAGCAGCAGTAGCAACAAGCAACTCTGCGGCCTGCATGTCGTGCTGTGGTTGCCACGACAGCAACCTTGTTGCGTAGGCTTGCGCGCGCAAAAAGCCATGTGTTGTTATTGCGCGCAAGGGCGCTCTCATCTTTACATTTGTGGATAGAGATCTTTCTACAAGCGTCCGTCCGCCCAACTCGCGTCGCAGGCGCCGAGCGCCTTCACACTTGATTATGGAAAGAACCAACAAGGGCCGGGAGGCGCAACGGCGTCAGTTCCGTCGAGGTGCCGCTCGTTAGATGGCGTACCCACTTGACCAGCACCCGCGCCTCCACATAAGCAACCCTGCAAGCTCCCGGAGCGCAGCGCATGCACGACGCACTCGACGAGCGGAACCGAGGGGATGCACTGAGCACCATATCGTTGTTAGCCTTGAAGCGCCAATGCGAATAAGAAACAAGCCACCAGCCAATCTTTAGCAACATCCACCAGCCAGCAACCAGTTTCGTTCTCGCCATTCGCATTTCAATTCGCTTCCCACACATACCTCGCATAACTAGCAAGTGAACAAGCCAGCTAGCCAGCCATGCAGAGCACCACGCGCGTGCAGTTGGTCTACCACCTGTACCCGATCGCGCTCGCCATAACCGCTGTCGTACGTACGCCCTTTGTTGCTCTTGTTGCGGCGAGACGCATGACATCGACTCCCACTTGTTCATGCTCACAGGCTGGCTACTGCACGTGCCAATGGTTCCATCTCCACGACGTACGTCCCTCTCGCAAGCAGTGGAATCTCCTCATACGTTTTCGATCGGCATTTTCTAATTGCTCATTGTACCACGACTGCAGCTTGAGACCCGCCAGCCCCTCGACGACATGTCGCTCAAGTACATGCTCACGGCCGTGCCGCAGCTCTTCGCAGGCTTCCTGCTGCTCTATTACGCGCGCACTTTCGGGAAACCCAACAGCGCGTTCGCCCACGAGCTGCTCGTCGAGTCCTGTGTGCACCAGAGCATCGCGATGCTGCTGCAGGGCTCGATCCTCCACTCGACGGCGCACATGACGCTCAGCCTCTGCTGCGCATTTCCGTCTTTCTGGTGCGTTGAAGATTCGCCTATTGGCTCCGCCCACTGGTTTGGTTGGCTCAATTTGTCGTTGCTCGTCATCCAGTAAAGCCCCGTGAACGCACAGAGTTGCGAGCTTGAAAGCATCCTCCAGTGCCCCGAGCGCGTGCGTCACCTGCCGGATTTGGATCTACTGCCACGCTTCGTGCATACGCTCGCAACCTACGCGCTCATGTTCGCGCTCTCGAGCATCAGAGCAGCGCATCGCACGAAGGCGCTGGACACGAGACGCCGCCGGGCCAAGTTTGTCACCTTTGAGCGTCGACAGGTAGCGCTTGCTGCTTCAGCTTCCGTGCAGTTGTGAGCTTCTTCTTGGCTGCAATCAGAAATCCTCGAATCAAGCCTAGTCATAACATAGAAACCTGCAGAGAGAGAGAGAGAGAGAGAGAGAGAGAGAGAGAGAGAGAGAAAGAGATGTGCTGGTCGTCACGTCATTGTATGTGTTTACCTTGCCTTGCTTGACAGTGCGTTCTGGCTTTGCCACTGCCTGCTGGGTTCTTTCCGGCGACTTGCTATTGAGTTGCTTTACGACCGAATGAGCGATCGCCACGGATCAGCGAGGAACGACGGCTGGAAGAGCACGCGGCCGGGACGATCGACGTGTCGCTGTGCATCGCTGTTGTAGTGCTGATACTGCTGTTGATGGCTCGGTGGCTGTCCCTGGTGACTGGATGCAGTTGGCTGCTGTTGGTGTTGCTGTTGGTATCCATGACTACCTGTAGACGCGTCGTGACTGACACCAGACTTCTGAGCTGCTTCCAGATACTTCCACGGGTCCTCGAGACACGATGGTAGGAAGAAGCGCGACGGGTCCTTCATGTCATCACTGGGTTCTCTGCACAAAGAGTTTCACACACGTGCAGAGCTCTGTGAGAATACAAGACAACGCATTCGGATATATTAAGCACCGCCGCAGAACATGTATAGTGACGTACCTCTTGCGTTTGAAGTGCGCGTTCCCGCCGCCTTGTCCTCCACCTCTACTGTTGTTGTAGTGATTTCCGCCGCGACCACGACCGCCGCCTCCTCGTCCGCCACCACGTCCACGTCCACGTTGCGCATTGCCGCCTCGACCGATCCCACCTCCTTGCCCTCCTTGAGCTCCTGGTGCATCAGCCCCGCGTCCACTGCCTGCGCCACGTCCCGGATAGTAGCGCAGTGAACCAAAACTCATTGGCAGTTCGCTGCGCAGATCCTGTGCGCCCACGTGCTGGTGCATCATTGCCTGCAGATGTGGTGGGAGTTGCATGGGTGCATTTGTGCCGTCCACATTACGGCGCGCTCCAGGAGGTAGCGGCGGTGGTGGTGGTGGCGGCGGCGGATTCATCTCGCTGCTGTTCTTGAGCTTGCTTATCTTGTGCCCCCATAGGCTTTGTATCGCAGTGTATTTGTTTGTATCGGATTCTCCTGTTGTCGGTCGAAATCACAGGTTAACAAACGATATTCGGTTGTTTTAAACTGGGATTTCGCCCGAGCCCATACAATTCTCAGTATATTCGGCGAAGCGCCGGCTCACTTTTCTCTCAAATAGGCAAACCTGGTACAAACCTTTTCCCCTCGGCTTTGCGAGCATTTCCGAGCCAGCCATTTCCGAGCCAAAACTCGCAGGCTCAAGAGCTCTTCGCTCGACTGGCTGGCTGGCTGGCTGCAGGCACTTCCCACACGGACGCGAGCGAGCACAGGAACCCAACGCATCCGCACCCGCAAGCACTCGCAGCAAGTGAGTAGACGCGCTCTCTCTGCATACAGTTACCACTTCTTCCCCGCCCTTCCGACGGACGTTCCCAGTCAGACGCGCGACGCTCAAAGAGATTGATCCATCCAATCGCCTCGCAGCAGTCAGTGTGTTGATCATCCGATTGTGTGTGTTGTGTTGCCCCCTCCCCCCACCCCCATCCTAGTGTGAGCGACCGTCCCTCTTCCCTTCATCAAGTGAGCTCCATAGTAGCAGCATGAGCAGCTACTCGGCGTATGGTCCGCCATCTTCAGCCGACAACGGCAGCTTTCGTGGACGAGGCGGCGGCCGAAGCGACAGCTTCCGAGCGCGAGGACGCGGCAATGATTTCCACCACCAGCAGTGCAGCGACAGAGGACGCGATGACAGCCGGCATGTGTCTCCACCATTGCCACCGCCAGACCACGAGAGCAACAGCAGCAAGAACAGTCCGCCTCCACGTCGAGATACCGGCAGTCGACCGCAGTACAGTCGCTATGGCACTCTGATCACGGATGGCAGCGGCGGTGCGCCTAGCAGCAACAGCAACGGCAACAGCTACCAGCACTCGCGAGGTGGCCCTCCACGAGGCGGCGGTCGAGGAGGTCGCGACGGCGGCATGCCGCGCAACAGCGCACCGTTTCCGACTGCCCTCGGACCTCCGCGGCCGATGATGTTCGCGCCACAGCCACAGAACGGTATGCCCGTCGGTGGTCCACCGCCGATGGGGATGGTGCCAATGATGGTTCACCCTGGAGGAGCTGGTGGTCGTGGCAATGGGTTGCACGTGCAGCCGCCACGCGGTCCGCCACTCGTCGTAGGCGGCGGCGGTGGGCTCCGCAACCCGCCTCCCATGCAGAGCGTCCACCACCACCAGCCTCAGCACCACCCGCACCCGCAGGTCTTCCAAGTCACCCCACAGCAGCAGATGCAAGTGCAACAGATGCAGCCGCCGCTGTCGATGGCGTCCTCCAGTGTCCCGCTTCCCGCCGGCTGGAGCGAGCACTACACGCCACAGGGTCTCCAGTATTTCTTCAACGCAGCCACGGGTGTGAGCACGTATGAGCGACCGACAATGGCAGCCTCAATCTCAGCCCAAGCACCACCAGTAGATAGCAGCCGGCTCAACGACGCAACAACAGGCAAGTGGGTCGAGTACAAGGACGACACGACGGGACAGCTCTACTACTACCACTCGGGCACGAAGGAGACCGTGTGGGAGCAGCCCGAGGCGTTCCGCATGCAGCAGGCGCGGGAAGAAGTGGAACACATGAAGATGGTCGCGCAGGAGAAGGCGGCCGCTGAGGCCCAAGTGGAGGCCAAGAAAAAACAAGAGGCCGAGCAGAAGTCCAAGATGTACGAGCACTTGTCGCGCGAAAAACGCGTGGCGCTGTTCAAGGAATTTTTGGAGCAGAAGGAGATCTCGCCTTCGCTCAAGTGGCAGGACGCGCAGCGGTTTATCGCGAAGGAGGGGTTCGAGAAGGATCCGCGCTGGCGGTTCGCGCTCTCTTCGGCAGGCGAGAAGAAGCAGAGCTTTGCCGAGTACTGCACGCAGGCGATCAACAAGCAGAACATCGAGAAGCGGCGCCAGGTGAAGAAGAACCGCGAGGATTTTTTGGATATGCTTGCGCACTTTGAGTCTTTGTTCGTGCCTGGCGTGTCATCATCGTTTGCAAAGAACAGTGAGTCGAAGAAGCCCAGCGCCATTGAGCTCGAGGACGTAGCTGAGAACCCGCACTTCTACGCCGTGCGCCAGGACCCGCGCTGGCTCGTGATCGAGGACCAGAAGGAGAAACGAAGCCTGTTCAGCGGCTTCATGCAGGACATTGTACGCAAGCATGAGCAGCAGGTGGCCAAGCAGAAGGACGAGATTAAGAAGCGCTTCAGCGAACTGTTGCGAAAGAAAGCGGACGCGAACGAGATCCCGTTGCGTGGCAAGAGGCGTCTCGACTCGACGCTCAAACAGCAGCTCTGGGATTTGCTGCAGGAGCTTGATGACAAAGAGAACGTGCTGAAGAGTGTGGAGAAGTACGATGTCTACGACTGGAGCGAAGAGCTCCTGAACGTCTTCCGTGATGAGGAGCACGAGCAGCGCAAACGCGAGCGCGAACTGTGGCGAGAGCGAGAGGCGCAGCAGCTCAAGGAGCTGGACGAGAAGCTGCGGGCGATGGTTACGACTGGAGAACTGACAGCGGCTACGCAGTGGGTCCAAGTTTACACGTTGCTGTCAACAGACGAAGCTGTCAAACCTGCTGCTAACGCTGAAAAGAAACCTGAAAGCGAACAGCCAGGAGCAGCAACAGAAGACCAGCAACTCAGTGAACGAGCGCAGCGTCGTGTGTTTGAGACAATCGTCAAGGAGCTTCGCTTGGCGTTGCAGCCGGCGATGGGCGTCGTGAGCGCGCTCTTGTCCAAGGCTTCTTCCTCTGGCACCAGTAGCAGCGGCGGCTTTGAAGTCCAGGAGGCCTGTACATTCGAAGCGTTTGCAGATGCGTTGATGGACGGCATCAAGGTCAGCGTTGACGAGAAGAAGCCTGAGGACGGAGAAGAAGAGGACGAGCCGATGGAGGACACCTCTGCTGCAGCTGTTGTTGCAGCTCGTGAGAAGGAGGTTGACGACTCTGCAGCAACAACAGCTGTGGCTCTGAGCCCCGAAGCTCAGAAGCAACAACTACAGACCGAACTTGAGACATTGGTCAAGAGCGGAACGGATTTGGAGTCTCCAGTCAGCACCAGCTCCATCGAGTTTCCAGTGTACGTCCGCGAGGCGTACGATCTGCTCGTCGCGCTCGCAAAGGAGAAGAAAACAGCCGCAAGCGCTCCGCCAGCAACAGCACCTGCAGGAAACCCGCAGTCCTTTGACAGAGCAGCTCGCTCGATGTCACGATCTCGTAAGCGCCGCCGGGACGACGGTAGATCACCGTCGCCTTCCTCACATCACCACCGCAATGGTCGCTCGTCCATCTCGCGCTCTCGATCCCGTCCACGGCCGCACAAAACACGCTCGCGCAGCCCAGGCCGCTCTCGCAGCCGCTCAAAGCCCAAGCCGTTGGACCGCAGTGTTGTGTGGAACACTGGCACTTCCTCCTCAGCCAACAGCAGCAGCAAGAGCAAGTTCATCTTCGATCCGCTGAACAGCGACGACGCCGAGCTGTCACTGCCGCCGCAGAAGCCCAAGCCGGCGCCGCTGACGGCCGAAGAGGAAAGCGCGCGCGCTGAGGAGATCATTCGCCAGGCGCGGCTCAAGCTACTACAGGCCAAGCAGGAGGCGGCTGATGATGGCGAGCTGGAGGAGGGTGAAGAACCCGAAGAAGGTGAGGAAGAGGAGGAGTAGAAGTCCAGATTTCAATAGAGCCGAGTCATAACGCAACCACAAACCAACTCGGCTTCCACCTGCCGTCCGTAAGCCTTTGGCGCTTGTATGTATGTATGTCGCCCGAAGAGCTCACTCATCTCATCCCCGAGCACGTCGCATCCGTTTAGGAGCAGTCCTTCCCATCAGTTCAAAGCAAAGCGAAAGGTTCGATCGCTAAATGGAGAGTTCACGCAAACAACGCGAACCAGCTGTCGGCGAGAGCATCATCGTGCTCGCCTCGCTCTGCTCCAGTGTGAGTTGACGACAATCAGCTCGGTCATGATGATGCGAGGACACTTTCTTTTTTACAATTGCGCATTCATCAAAGCTTGTGGACTATTGCGACTCGAAGGTGTCGCCTTATTAATGCACTGAAGCACTGAAGCAAGGATTCGTGTCATGCTGCTGGTCAAACTGTCAAAACTCGTCACTCGCTCCTGTCCAGTCGTTTTTGTTTTCTCGTTTCGGATAGCGACAAAGTTCCCGAAAGACACACCCACAGCTTCAGATGTTGTTGTGAAAGTGGTGAGCTTTATCCACGAGGGAGATCAAGAGATGGCGGCGTTTCGCGGAAATGGCATCCGTCGTGCGGTTTAGCCAGCGACGAATCCACGACCAAGCTCTGACAAAACGAGTTGCCGGTAGAAAAAAATGAAATCAAAGCCGCTTAACAACAGCGAAGACTGTTTGTTCGAATATCGAGCCTCGAAAAGCTAACAGGCGTGCCTTGTTGCCCTTTTGTTCTGAAGCGATTGTCTTCTCTGTGTATTTGGCGGAACCGAATTGACAGTCAGAACACCGAGCCAGCGGCATGCATACATAGAGAGCTTTCGCCAAGACGCACGCAAGGATGCGGGATCTAGACATTTCTGAAAGCATCGGAATAGATGGATTGTCCAGTCCGATTTCCACAGACTACAAATATTCGCAAGCTTTTACACATCTAGAATAACTTGCGTGTTCTTGTTGGCGGTCCGCAGATCTCTTGTCGGTTTGGAACGCAGCGCGGACTCGGCGGCATGTGCCAAATGCTGTGTCCGTCGTGTGGCATTGCTGCTGGATTCAAGAGCGACTATCCGAGATCCCGCCAACTGCGCTCGTCGAGTTTCTCGTGATGGCCCCTCTCATTTTTCGCCACTCTTGTGCAGTGCGATATCCATACTCTTGACTTTTTGACAGGACATTACTGTGCAAAGGATATCGCTAACGCTACAACGCCGGTCAGTGTCAGATAAGGTTCACCTTTTCAGCTAGATATTACAATGAGCAGGATTTTGTTTTCTCTTCCTTTGACATCCAATCACCTGACAAAAAAGCTCAAACACTCAACCAAGCTCCTCCCATTTTGAAGGATGCGCGCTGAAGAGTCTTATTCCGGTTCCACGCGTTTTTGCGAACAGTAACTCAATGGATATTAGCAGTGTCCAAAAGATATACCTCGAAAATAAGTAATAACATGAATAAGGATACTCGGATGCTACAGTATAAATCATACTGAAGATTTATATATGGCTCTGTTTCATCAACTGCTTCGAGTACCCACAATGAAATTTGCTAGAAAACCTCTGATTTCGCCGTCTTAAGTTCTCACCTGGATAAAGAAAGCCTCAAACACTTTTTGGAAAACTAGCACATTTCTCAAGAGAGAATTGCGACGAAAAACAAAAAGCTGCGACGTTACAATACTTCACACAAGTCGTGAATCGATCGCAAGCAAGAACACCAGGAGGAACACCAGGAGGAACACCACTGCAATCTAAGCAGTCAGTGGTTCGCGCAAGCACTCGACTCGTTTAACGCTGCTGATAAAACAAACTCCAATCTTAAAATATGATTTAGCTTTGTGTGAAAAGTTTCAGATTTGCCAAAATAAATCACATTTGGAACTCGATTGTTGCATAAAAAAGCTCGTTTCTTCAGATGGGACAGCGCAAAAGCGGCACACCTGGAGTTTGTATGCCGTTTTTGGTAACGAACGGGAGACAACTGTCTCTTCTGCCGCTTTCTCCTCTGCTTCAAACAACTGACCGTCATCACTGGCCGGCTTGTTTGCGGGACTTGCTTGGCTTCCTTCACTCATGCTCCCATGTTGTAGCTCATTCCCGAATTTGCGCAGCAAGCACAACAAGCACAACAAGCAAGCAGAATGGAGAACCCACTTCGCATCACCCCCGTGCCATCGACATCCTCGTCATCCTCATCCTCCGGCATGCGCCGCTCGCCCACGTCCTGGAAGCTCTCCAACATGGCGATGCTGCTCGCCGAGCAGCAGGCAGACGCAGACGAACACGAGCCCGCGCACAACAGTCACAGCCACAACAACAACCACAACAGCAAGCCCCGCACGCCGATGCGCAAGCCGCCGCGCCACTCGAGCGTGCCCATGTGCGCGCAGATCCTGCTGGCGCTCTGGCAGCGCGAGCTGCAGCGCACGGATGTGTCGATCACAAGTGACTTCTTCTACGACCTGGGCGGCTCGGACGAGCAGGCGTTCTTCCTCGTGGACCGCATGCAGCGCATGGGCTTCAACATCACGCTCGCACAGTTCTTCTCGCTGCCGCGCTGCTCGATCTACAGTGTGCTGCTCGTCGCACTGTAGCTGACGGGCAGATTGTATACAACGCGAGCACAAGTTGCGCAACTTGTGAGTTGTTTGTTGAGTGTGCGCAAAGCAAGTGAGCAAGCGAGCAGAGTAGCACAAGGTTGATTGTGTAGTTTGTTGTTTATCTATTATGAAGAGATGACGCAGTAGTAGCAAGTAGGAGTACCATATAGTAAGAGAGAGAGTAATAAACCAGTCGTATCATAGCACCACCATCACCATGCGAACCTTTCAATGCACCGATCTAGTTCACACACTTTTATTCATCCGCATTTAATGTTGTTCTTCCAGACTTGTGCTTTGCGCAACGCAACTCTTGCTAGCTGCTCGCGTCGCTTGTTACTCACTTGTGCTTGGGCTGGAACTGCTTCTGCACGTCGACCTTGCGCGTGCGGTTGGCGCTCGTGTTGGACCGCGAGGACCTGCGTCGGAAGTCGTTGTCGCCGCCCACGGTGCCCGGGTCCACATAGTGCGGTCGCGGATACGGGATCTGGTAGTGCAACGCCACGTCCACCTGGTCGTGGCCCGCTTGCACGAGCTCTTGGACCCGTCTTGCGTCGCGTAGCTTTCGATTTTCCTCAAAGCGCGTCCTAATATTCAGTAAGGATTACACACGTGGGTGAGTGAGTGAGCCCTTGGGGATCTGTAGAAACACATTGATATGCAAAGGCGCAGGATGCGCGATTCGTTGACAGCGACAAGTGCTTTTCTTCCACGGAGAAGCCACCCGAGCGGACGTGTCCTTGCGTCACTTTGCACGGCTTTTCCATCGGTCGGTACCCATCCATCCGTCCAAGTACATCCGGAAGATACCATGAGAGCAATAGAGCGCACTGTGATGGTCGAAAAGCGTGACGCACCTTGCTTCTCGCTTGATCCACTGCTGCTCTACGATGCCTCCATCCCCTGGCGACACACGCGTAACAAAGCACAACACAACCGTCATCATCGTCAGCGCCAATATGCGCTCTATAGCTCGTGATTCATGGATGCCATACAGCAGCACACCGCAATGACAGACGCATGCATGTGACAGCTTTTAGCCAGCCACGTGCGTGTGCGTGTGGCCATTGCGTGCGTCGTGTTGTTGAGCGAAGGTTTGGAGAAGATTCACGTCCGCGGCGCAAATATAACAAGCGGACAACGCCCACGCAGGTACACACACACACATGCATAGCAAGTATGGCACTTTCGTTTGCGCAACAGCGACAGCTATAGCAACGTACATGTTCGTGCGATGCGCAGGATGCGTCTGTAGAGAGCCAACGCCATCGTTGCAGCAGCGTTTGGTGGTGCACTTGGCTCGCGATTTGATTTTGTGTGTTCGTTCGCTCAGGTTCGCACAGTTGAATAATGTAGGTTCATAACCCTTCGATATACCGAATAGTTTATTTTTCACTCTCTTGAATGATGCATTCACACTTGAATAATCTGTGCGAGCTGATATAAATACGTGCTAGTATTTAATCCACCTTTTTTAAGGGGTCCCGTGCGTTTGCATTCTATTCTTGACTTGTCCTTTGTAAGGAGGATTCTGCAGTTATTGCTTTTACTCACTTCAACATCCAAGTCGCGAAGCGTCACACACAACCAACAGCTCCAATCTACCAGCACTCTTCCCAACACGCACACACAACAGAGCAAAGGATGGTGGGCGTGCTCGTATGCAAGAACGACGGCTGCTTCGAGTTCGAGACGGCGGACGTTGGTGCGCAGCTCACCTCCTGGAATGCACTCAAGATGGGTCTCGCGAGCGCGCTCTACTGCGAGGAGGAGCTCTTCGCGGTCGCGTCGCCGGCCGAGATCGCGCTCTACCGGCTGCCCGACGGCGAGAGCGTCCACGATCTCTGCGCTGACCTCACGCTCGCTGAATGCGATGAAGATGAAGAAGGTGGGGGTGGCAATGACGACGGTAATGCGCTGGAGAAGATGCAGATCACGACGCTCGTGGTGGCGGACTCGCGCTGGGTGCTCGACATCTTTAGCGGCCCCATGCGGCGCATGAGCGACCTCACGCAGCAGACGGACTTTGCGATTCGCGGTATGCGCAAGAGCAGCTTTGTGCCTATCGGAAGGTATTTGTACTGCATTGTGTGCAGTGAATTGGTCACTATGCTGCTGCTGAAAGGCTCTATCTCACGCGAATACCTGGTCTCGTAGACGCACAAGCACCGTGCCGGCAGGCTCAAGCCTCGCGACCCCCATGTGCGCGCTGGGCAACGAGCGCTCCAATGTCGACACTTTAAGCGCCAACCCGCGAGCCAGCATCTTTAGCAGCAGCTTAGGCGCAAGTTCCACTTCAACCAACAATTCCACTGCAGCAATCGCTGCCAGCAGTGTGTACCACGAGCCGTACCTGCACATCGGCACGTGGGTGCCGCTCATGGCCAAGGACAAGTCGTCGTTGTCGAAAGGTGCGGTCCTCCTGAGCGTATTGAAGACCGGATCATCCTCCTTGCCCTCCTCACCAGCGTCCAGCGAGTACGAGGACGTGCTCACGACCACGAACCGCGCGAGGGAGTACATCAACCGCTTCCGCCGCGTCGGAAGACCCGTGACCATCCTCTCAATCCAAACAACACTGCTGCCACTGGCGATTGCGTGTCCAAACGCGATCTCGCACCAGGGACCACGCATCCTCTACGAAGGAGTGTACCAGCTGAGCGAGAGCGACGCACAGCGCGGGTTCATCCAGGCCGTGCGGCTCTGGTTCAGTTTCGACTGCGAACAGACCGTGAGCGTGACCAAGGTGCATGGTGCACTGGGGCTCAAGCCGCTGCGCCAACAAGACGGCTGGATCGTCGTGCAGGCGCTACCGGGGTCGCCAGCCTTTGACGCCGGCATGCGAGGCGACGAGGTGTTCCTCACGCACGTGAACGGCGTGGACGTGTCTCCGCACGCGTTCCCGTCCGTGGGCGCGCCGCAGCAAGCGCAGCAGGTGAGCTGGAAGGAGAGCGTGATCCCGCTTGTGGAGAAGTGCGAGACGTGCATCTTCACGTTCTTCTAGCAGGGCAGCGTGACGCAAGCGAACACGAGCGCGAGGACAAGTGTATGCAAAAACAAATACACCAGACTGAAGAGGGACATGGAGCTCGCATTTCAATCTACGAGATGCTTGCTTAGTGCCGCCGGTACAGTATCAGATGAATGAACACGCAAATGTCGGCCGCTTGTCACTCGGAGGGCTATTTTTCCCCACATTGCCAGCCCGCGTCCAGAGATAGCTTTTCACAATGAACGCTCTTTGAATAGCAATCCCTGATCTCGCCTACGAGGAGCTATGGACACAGCGGCTACAGCACCACCGCAGATAGACTTCGCTACCTCAAAGCAGATTGAGCTCTGACATCGATAGCATGCCCGCGTTCAACAACATTCCGGCGAGGTCGCGCGAGCAGCGCGTGGCGCTGCAGGACAAGGAGCAGCATGAGAAGGCGCGCCTGCGCGAGCGCAAGGAGGGCTTCGTGCGCATCGACACGTCGGCCACGGGTGCTGCGATGCTCGTGTACAACCCCAAAAGTCAGGGCTTCATGTCGGACGCCGACAGGTTCCACTCGGACACGGCCGGTGAGGAGCGCGCGCACCGCGAGGAGCACAACGCGCGCGTCAAGATTCACCAGGAGCGCCGCCGCTACGACGGCGTGCAGCGCGAGATCAAGCGCTGGAGCGACATGGACGTGGCGAGCGCGGCCGAGGAGAAGAAGTGGCAGGCCATGCGTCAGAGTGGCACCAAGGCGCTGCGCAACAAGGGCGGCGAGGCCTTCAACCCGATCACGCTCCAGTACAACGACGGCAAGGACGGCGCGCGCCTGCTGGCGTCCGACACGGCGGTCAAGCATCGCGCCGTCGTGCGCGCGCAGAATCTGCAGCACCACAACTCGCGGGGCGGCATGAACCCGATCACGGGCGAGCCGCTGCGACGCATCGCGATCCAGGACGTCATGCCTCCGCAGTAGATAGTGGCGCTACATTTTCATCATGGGAGAGATGTGGAGCAAGAAGCAAAGCAAAAGGGAAAAGTGCGGCTACTATTTAAAATTCGAACCCATCGGCTATACGAGGCAGCCATTCGAACGTCCACACTTAAACGCGCATCAAGTGGCTCAAGTGGCCCCACAATTTTGACCGTTTTCGAACTGACTATCCACGCACACACGCACACGCACACGCACACACAGGGCCCTTCGCCAGACTTGATCTTTGTATGCGCTGGCAGGCGGGTTGGAAAAAAAAGGTACCCGCCGAAAATCAAATCAAACAAAAAAGTAAAAGTATTGTCGCACGCAGCCACAATTCCAGCGCAGGCAACAACAAAACACCGTCATCAGCGCCAACAGCAAGCGAGAAGCTCACGAACGAGTCAATTGGCGCGCGCTCTTCATTTGCCATCATCCGACGGCAAGCAGGCACCAGCACCTCCTAACGAATAAACAAACACACGCATGGCGTTCATCCCTACGCTAGCGGTGCTTGTAGCGCTCCTCGCGTTCGCGTCGGCGCCCGCAGATGGCGCGACGTGCGACCGCACTACGACGGCGCTGACGTCCGACTGCGCGTCGATCTGCTACGACGGGCGGCCGTGCATCGCGTACGCCGCGGGCGCCAACCTGACGCAGTGTACCGAGGGCACGAAATTCAGCCAGTGCAAGCTGGGCGACAACGGCTCGTGCGCCTTCGAGTGCTTCAAGAACGGCGCGGACGACCAGGTGGCGCGCGGCATCGTGGACTTCAGCACCTACACGTTCCTCATCCCGTTCGGCGCAAGCAAGAGCAACTTCGAGGACAACTGGACGACGAGCGAGAAGGCCGCGTACGAGGCTTCCGAGGAGGGCTTCGCCGACTGGACGGGCTCGCTGCCCTCCAAGAGCAACGACGTGCTGCAGAACGCCGAGTCGCTCAGCTTCCTGGCCGCCACCAAACGAGTGTACGTATTGGTGCTGTTATGATCGTGGCGTTATGTCGGCTGAGTGATTTATGCGATTTTATAATGCTTACTGTGTGTTCGTATGGATGATTACATTCTAATGATGCAGAACGATCGCCGGTGGGACGAGCACGGACGGCACGCGTGGCAAGGTGTCCAAGCTCTCGATCTCCACCGAGTTGTTTAGCTCGCAGACCCAGCTGGAGGCAGTGTACGTAATCGCATAGCTAGGTCTATAGAGCCTTCCTTTACAGTGCGGCTAATGGCTTTTATTGTTATGATAATGATCGTAGGACACTGGCGAACTTGCAGCTGGACCAGTACCCACAGTCGACGTTCCCGCCGCAGCTCACGAACTTCAGCATGGTCAACTGCGTCATGAAGGAGTACCCGGCGGACCTGCCCTTCATGACGTCACTCCAAGTGCTGTACGTCCCTCTAACTATCTCTTATAGTACTTGAACTCGTGGCTCGAATGCTGACTGTGGTGATGCTTTCGTTTTGACGTGAAACAGGGATTTGTCGAAGAACTACTTTGTGAGCTTCCCGGTCAAGTTCAGCCTCCCGCAGCTGCGCACGCTCAACCTCTCGGTCAACAGCCTCACGAGCTTCGACGGCAACTTTCCCAATGTTACCACACTGTGCGTGAGCCATTTTCTCCTTATCCTACCTCCATGTGTTAGCTACCAAGAGCTCACCATTTTCTATCTGTCGGTATGCCTCCCCCATTTGCCGCAGTGACCTCTCGGGCAACACGCTCACGAGCATCCCAACCAAGGTCTTCAACATGACCAAGCTCAAGAATTTGTACCTGGGGGGCAACTCGTTCTCGAACGTCGTGCTGACGAAGGACCAGGCGAATTTCCTGTCCAACCTCACGGTGCTCTCGATCGACTCATTTGGCGCCTCGTCCGGGTGCGCTTCATCTTCGTCAACCCAGCAGATTGGCGGCGTCGCCGTGTGCGTGGCTTCGAGCGCGACCACGGACGGCTCGTCGACAACCCCAACGTCGAGTGGCAGCAACACGGGCGCGATCGTCGGCGCGATCTTCGGCGTGCTGGCGTTCATCGCGATCGTCGTGGGCTTCTTTTTTTGGTACAAGCGCCGCCGCGACCAGCGCGAGAACGAGGCCAACGAACGCAGCAAGTCCAACAACCCGGGCCACGGCGGCACGTACACGTTTGAGAACGGCGGTTCGACGCAAAAGTCCACGGATCGTGAGACCGTCTCGCTTTGGAACGACCAGGAAATGCTCTCGATGCAGGTCAACACGGACGATATCGAGGATGTGCGCAAGATCGGCAGCGGCGCCTATGGGGTTGTGTACCTGGCCAAGTACCGCAAGTCGCGTTTCGTGGCCTGCAAGCGCCTGAAAAAGGACGAAGCCAACTGGCAGAATGTACAGAGCTTCGTGGCCGAGATCAAGTTGGTTGCCAAGCTCGACCACCCGCGCGTCGTGGCGCTTGTGGGCGTCGCGTGGACGATCGAATCGGACCTGCAGGCGCTCTTTGAGTACATGGAGAAGGGCGACCTGCGGCGGTACCTCGAGACCCCGGCGACACCGCGCCACTGGACCGCCGAGAAGCTCCAGATCGCGATCGATGTGGTTGAGGCGCTCGTGTACGTGCACTCGTTCAGTCCGCCACTGGTGCACCGTGACCTCAAGTCGCGCAATGTGCTACTCACCAAGGAGCTGCGCGCCAAGCTGAGCGACTTTGGCATTGCGCGCTTCCGGTCCGACATCAGCACGATGACTACGGGCGTGGGCACGGGTCGGTGGCTCGCACCTGAGGTCATCGCGGGGAGCAGCGACTACGACCAGACGTGCGACATATTTTCGCTTGGCGTCGTGCTGAGCGAGATCGACACGCACACGCTGCCATACGAGGACGTGCTCGGTCCGAACGGTAACCGACTCGCGGACGTGGCGATCCTGCAGATGGTGGCCACGGGCAACCTCGTGCCGACCTTTTCGCAGCAGTGTCCGCTCGAGATCATGAATATCGCGCGGCGCTGCCTCTCGCTCGACCGCTCTGACCGGCCGAGCGCCGTCGAGGTCGCCTACGCGCTGCGCACGCTGCAAAAGTCCAACGACTTCTACGTCGTGTAAATAACTAGAGGATGAAGGAGATAAACTTATGAAGAGCCGATGATGAGAAGATAGCGGAAGTCGAGAAAAGACAAAGGGAAGTCTTTGTATACAGACCCATGAGCACCAGGATCACCACCAGGACGCAGAGAGACAGCAGTGCCCCCAGCCAGGACGAAACGAAGTATGTGCACCAAAGAGGTAATGCGTGGGAAAATGAACAATATGGATGTCGATCATGCTGCTTTGTGTTGTGCATCTCATGCAAGAAACCACGTGACAGACAGCATGCATACACCTGCCTCACACTCAAATGGGTTCGTTCAGCCCGTCGAAATGGGTTCGTTAACTCGCGGAGTGTCCTGTGAAAGGAGACCACTTACCTGCCGACCAGGCGGGACGAGAGGACCCCTTCGCCCGTCCACCTGAAGAGTTGGCGCACTCGAGGGTGTCCTCTGCAGGGGGACGAGCCCGACCGACCATTCGAGTGGAGATCGCTAATCGTTCTTTCGAGCGGGACAAACGCAGCTGACACACCACCACGCACAGGAGACGAGGCGAACTACTGAGCAACAACTTTGCTGGCTGCTCGTTCTCGGTGGCCCTTTCGGAAAGGATGTGCTTCCGCATGAAGCAATTGCGAAACGAAATGACTGACGCACGTGGCTCCATCTGAAGGTGGAAATCTCTCTGCCTCCCTCGCAAGAGCAGAGATTCTCAACCAGCCAAGGGCTGGATGGCGCTTGAAGACAAATGTGTTCCTGAGTAGTATGGCAAATGTAAGCCTTGGCACGCGTTCGTTCAAACAATGATCCTGTTCGCTGCATAGCAGTGAACATGGGCGGAAGGATCAACAGGCGCGACCGACCGCAGCAGCAGGTTACTGCCCATCGATCAGTGTCCTTTCGTTGACAGCCGGTTCTCGTCCCGTCTTAAAAAGCTGAGTATAAAGTTTCACGGGCGTTCTGCTTAAGAAGCAATCGCGACCAAAATCGCGTTCTGCTAAAGAGGTCGGAAACTGTTGCGGATCCCTTCTGCTCCTCTTCCAGGCGCGTTCTCGAAATCCCGGAACGTTGCGGTCGCATTTTCATTTTTTCGTTTTCTTCTTCTTCTGTTTTTGAAGTGACGTTTGAGGGTGACTGACGCGAGGACTGAGGACCGTGGACGCCAGCCAAACGAGCGACTGGATCGACCCAAGGTGGCCAGAGAGAGAGTTCGCAGTAGCGGTGGCGCATTTGGCTCTATACAATCGCCATCCATCCGCCGGTCCTTCTCGCTAGCCGCATCGCATACTTTACAGCTCAGCGCCCATGGGGTGTGTGTCCCTCTGATGGATGAGGATCCACCGCCCATACTGCCACTAGCCAACACGTAGAGGAACGGCGGAGGAAAAAAGCGGACCCCGAGCCTTTCGCTCATTTGCCTTGCTTGATTGGTCTGTCGAAAGGCCAGTGGTCGGAGCCAAAGCAGGTGCGTGGATGATCGGCCCAACACGACCAGCCGCGACCCTCAAATAGGGCGGCAGCGGCTGTAGACGCGTGGGCTCTCCGTTCTTGACTGATGGGAATGGTTGAGTGAGTGGGGACAGATCCGGTGGCGCTTGGAAGTGGTGGTGGCCAGCGCCAGAACTTAACCCATTTTGGTCGCAAGATGCGATTGCGTTGGGTGCACATATCATATCGCGCTTCAAGCAGTGCGTGCGCATAATCCCAAAGCGCGATGGCCTCTCACGCGATATCTCCTCACCTTTGTCAGCTTTGAGGTTTGTGCGTTTGGTTTGATTGGCTGCTAGTGTGATGCAAAATGCAGCCATCTGGCTGGGTTACAGCGGCTCGTCTCTGTGACTTCTCGCGAGACATGCCCCAAGCTACATCATGACTCCCGGCAGCTGGTCGAGCCTTTACATCTGTGGTCGGAGGATAGTTGCTTGTTTTGGCTGGCCAGAAAAGGATGGATGGATGGAGCCATCGTCGAGATTCGTCCAAGAGGAGAAGTAAAATGCGCTGGATGGGAGGTGAGCGTAAGTGTGATGGAAATGGGCCGCCGTACATTTGTTGCTTCACTCGCTCGGGGCTATATCTATAGCGAAAGCGACAGCCAGACACGCAGATACACAGGCGAAGAGCCACGACGACGAGCGCGACCGCAGCAGCGAGCCCTCTCGCAGTCGCTTCTAAAAAACCAACGGCCTCTCGCAGTCAAAAACTCAGACAGGACGTGGGTGACTGGTCCAGCTGCGCGCTGCGTCGCCGCCATCCCACTTTGGCGGGGCTCATACCATAACCATCACAAACCGGTGCAGAGCATGATCAGTGGAATCCCTCAGTGTATTTGCCTGACTGCTCGGACAACGTACTGGTTTAGGACATGAACGCGCTTCAGCAGCACGCGTTTTCGTCATCACCATACGATCGAATCTGCCAGCATTATGGATACAAACATGGCGCAGCGCTCCTCCTTCCCAATCGCGTCAGCGCTTCTAATATGGTGTACAGTATGGCTGCGGTCGTCGGATTAGCCAACGGCGCTGGTTCCTTCCACGCAATAATGTCCAGCGGCCCCTACAAAATCCAAGTCAAATCCCAAATCACCGCCTGTTACGCTTTTCCCTGATCCAACTGCCACCACCTGTTGGTAACGCAGCAGCCTTTACGAGCCCATAACGGTCGAGTGTGTGTGTGTGCAACGCGTGTGTTTGTGTGGTCGCTTGGGCCAAATCAAATTGTTTCTTCGCTTTTCAAAAATGACAAAAGAACCCAAGCCGCACGCATGTTTGACCTTCCGAATTCTTTCCTGGGATTTGTTTTGCTTGCTGCTTTTGTATCGAGCCGAGTGCGTATATTTTGGGCAAGAGGCCAGCAAAGAGAGAGTAAAAGTCAGATCCCTCCCGCCTGTTTGTTTGCTGCGGCTGCGGCTGCGGATGCGGCCACCAAGTCAACAAGTCACTTTCCAATTTCCCGAGCGAGCGAGTCTCTTGCGGTTCAACGACCGCCCACCGCCCGTAGCAGCAGCATCAGTAGCAGCTGGACCCGAGGCGCACGAGCGAACGAAGGAGCGATCCGCGAACCATCCGCTTTTTTCGCCGTCGTCTGTTGTGGAGTGATTGATTGTGAGGATCCATCCATCCATCCACACACCCCACGCCAGCATTCCGCGCGGCTCCTCCTCTCCTCAGCAGCAGCCGCCGTCCGCATTCGCAACCAACACCCAGTCAGCGAGTGAAGGGAAACACAAAATCACACTTTGCTTTTTCTCGCACAACGAACAGGCAGGCAGGCAGGAACGCCCCGACGGATTTGAAACCGACAGACAGCCACACCCACAGCAGCCAACAAGCCAACCATGCAGTCACCCCGCGAGATCTCGTCCGCAGGCCAGGGCGCGCTCACGCCCTCGACCGCGCGGCTCGTGAACAAGGCTGCGGTCGAGTTCATCACGTCCGCGACGCCCATGACCGACGACATTGCCACCGTCAACACCCGCACGCCGTGGGCCAACCTCAGCGTCGACACTAACCCGGACCAAGATGGCCAGCCGCAGCCGCAATCCCAGATCCCGTCCCAATCTCAACTGTCCCAGCCGCGTCCGCAGGCCACGGCCATGCGTGCGGGTGCGTCCAACCACGTCCCACTACAGCCGGGCCTACTCCCGGAGCGTTACACAGTCGACCTCACGCATTGGCAGTCGCCCGCGGACTTACCTGAGCGCCGCCTCATGGTGCAGCGCATTATCGCCATGACGCGCAACAAACGCTTGGACACTGGTCTCGGTGCTGGTGTGGACGCGATCCCCGGATGTGCGGCCAGCGACCGCACGCCGTCCCTGGCCAAGCGCATCGAGCTGTCCCTGTACTCGCGCGCGGCGTCCTTCAATGAGTACCGCGACCTCAACACGCTGCGCCGGCGCCTACAGTCGCTCGTAAGCCTGTCGTTCCACGAGGCTGCGGTCTCGCGCAAGGCCGCGATGGAGAGCTGCGCGACCAAGCTGCTGGGCAAGCGCAAGCTCAAGGCCACGCCCTTTGGCGTCTCGCGTCTCATGATCAAGCGCCCGCGTAACGCGCCACCAATGGCTCCAACCACATTGGCCACAAGTGCAGTCAGCCACAACCACAACCAGTACCACCACAGACAGCACACGAGCCGGTCCCAGTTGACCTGTAGCGCGAGTGCGGCCGCTACGCAGACGTTCTTCATCACGAACGAGGACGTGCTGCGCCAGATCTTCGCGTACTTGCCGGGTGTGGACACGGTGCGCAGCTTCGCGGTTAACCGGTTCGCGGCGCGCGTACTGCCCACATGCGTTTTCTCGCTGGACGTCGAGGTCAAGGCCATGAAGCGCGCCTACGACAACGCGTCCCCGTCCTTCCTGTGCAAGTTTGCGAACCTCGAACGTCTGAATATTTATAACGAGAACAAGCTCTGCGACCAGCAGGAGTGCGGGCCATCACTGCACGCCTGGGGCTGCTCAGAGCTTGACATCTCGCACGACAACATCGGCGAGGACGTGGTCAAGCAGCTGGCCGAGTCCATTGAGCTGGGCGCCTGCCGCCGGCTCACGAGTCTGCGCCTCGTGTCCGTGTTCACGAACACGTGCCGCGGGAACGCGCTACACATGCTCTGCGCGGCGCTCGTGAAAGGTTCGTGTCCGGACCTCGAGGATTTGCTCCTGGGCGGCAACGGGTTCTCGGACGTGGGCACGGTGGACGTGGCGTGGCTGCTGCGCGTGGGCTCACTGCCGAATCTGAATCGCCTGGACATCCGCCGGAACTACATTGGCGAGTCGGGGCTCAAGCGCATCATGGCCGCGCTCGCGGCGGGCCGTTGCCAGCAACTCAAGTATTTATGCATGGGTGGCAACATCATCACGGACAATTGCGTGTCGCCGGTGGTCGAGCTGCTCTCGAGCTCGCTGTGTCCACAGATGCGCTTTCTGGGCCTCGAGGACAACTTCCTGAGTGCGCGCGGCGTGCACTGCATCATCCAGGCGGCCGTGGCTGGGGGGATGATGCCCAAGCTGCATCACGTGTCCAGTGACGGCCGCGGCGGCACAGACGAGGCGCCCGTGGACGACGAGGAGGAAGACGATGGTGACCTCTGAGGCTTGTTGAGATAGGATGGATTGTGCAGTGGTGTGGTGACAGAGTCCGTTGGCGGTAGTTTATTAGGTTGAAAGGGAAGCGAGTCGTTTATCTATTTTAATTAAAGGAATGACACACACATACACACAACACACACACGCGTTGAGCAACGAATCAAGATTGCTTTCGATAACAGAGACAGCAGCTTCACTTTGAGTCTCAGTAGCGCTTGCTTGCTTCTTGTTCTCTCTCGCCATCATCTCTCGTCAATGTGTTGAGAAACAAAGGATATCGTTTCGCAACGGTGCCGCGTCTCTTCGAATCTGTCGGTGTCGACAGGTATGCACCTGTCGTTGTCGGTAGTGTTCATGGGAGGCTATTGGCCCATGCTATCGCGCCATCTTGACGAGCGCACAATCCACAACATGCCAAGGAGGTGTCCGTCTGCTCGCTTCCTGACAGACAGACGTGCTGCCAAAAAAGTGCATGAGACTGACTGCGGACGACCTTCACTCGCTGCATTCTCCATACGCTTTACGTAGAGTCGTTTATTAGAGCATTGGTTAATTGAATACTTGGATCCACGCAGTGTACGCTCGGTCCAAGTTCCAGTTTCAAAACACTTTAGCGGTACACACCTACGTCCACTAAAATGTCCTGTCGGCATATTCTGTCATCAGGACACCCTCTCGACAAAACATTTCGACGCCATTCACTTATATCCAATATGCCAGGCGTTGGCATATTCAGCAAACTTTTCCCGACCGATTCGCTCACAGGTGCCTGCCATCATCTACGACGGCCGATCGAGCCATCGCTCCATCTCGCCCAGCCCACCTGCCTGCCCTCCGTGACGCACACATACACATCGCGATGTCGTACTTCATCCCGCCGGTGAACTATGGTATGGTGGAGGAGGATCTCTACCGCTCGGGACAGCCGAACGAGCTCAACTTCCCGTTCCTCGAGCGCCTGAACCTCAAGACGATCGTGTACCTGGCACTCGAGGAGCCCAACGCGCAGTTCCAGAGTTTCGTGGAGGAGCAGGAGATCCAGCTCATCTACCTGGGGGGCAACACGCGCATGGAGAGCCGCCGCAAGGCTTGGGAGCCGCTCTCCGAGGAGACCGTGCTCGCCGCACTTGACATCATCCTCGACCGCGCCAACTACCCGCTCTACATCACGTGCCACTTGGGGCGCGACCGCACCGGTGCGTCCTGTGTGTGTGTGCATGTGGTTGTGCTCTCAGTGTTCTACCCGCATCTATCTGTATGAGCTGGACGCTGATCTGTGTGATGTCGCTACTGTGTGTATGATAGGGGCCGTGGTGGGCTGCCTGCGCAAGATCCAGCAGTGGCACTTGTCGTCGATCTTCGAGGAGTACCGGCGCTTCGCCGGCAGCAAAGTGCGGCTGCAGAACGAGCAGTTCATTGAGCTCTTCGACACGGACCTCGTGACGATCCCCGTGGACCCGCCTTCGTGGTTCCGCAAGCACCCGTACATGAAGTGAACGAATGAATCGATAGTAGAGTAATGAAAGACGCACACTGTATACAGCAAGCAGCAACAAAAAGAAAATGGCTCCTGCTGCTTATATCCATCCATTCATTCGTTCATCTTCCATGAAAAGCAGGCTGCAGCGCTGGCTCATCATGAACTAACCGGCATATGAATGACTTGCCTGCCACAAGGTGGCGGGTCACGTGAACGCGGGTGGTCTCATGTGTTCAGACTGCCTGTCTCGCGTCATGCACAACGTTTAAAAGCCGCCAACCTGCTCGAGCGCGCAATCGATCTGGTCCTGGTCTTCCAGCTCCAACTGCCACATTCAAATACACAAAGAGAAAGAGAACGACATCGTCAGCTTCATGGTTGCTTTGCTATGAGACCGCCACCGAGAGCAGTACATAGGGAGAACGCACCATCTTTGGCGTCTGGTCGCCGCTGATGCGCGTGCCGTCGAGCAGAAATCGGAGCGCAGTCACGGGCACGCCCTTGCGTTGCGCGTAGGCGCTGAAGATCTTCTCCATCTTGGTGTTCGGCTTCACCTTGAAAAACGTCTCCTCGCCCGACTACAACATACATACCATTTCGAGAGGCAAACACGTTTAGTAGAAACTCGTACACGCGTGGGATTTCATAATACAAGCAGCAGAATCATGCGTGTGATACAAAAGCGGTGGGTGTACCTGGTCCTTCACACGGATGGTGATGGCCTCAGCCTTCTTCTTGTCCTCTCCGGCGTTCGCGGCGTCGTTTGGGATTTCGTCCGACATGGTGACTCGTTACGCTGCTTCTGTAGACATACATACACACACATACATCATCATGATCATAACAGCAGCAGTCAGCTTACAGCGCCTTGACACGATCATCACGAGCGACACACTCGACGTCGACAAGAAAAAGCAACCCAAACACAAACGAACAGATGAACGCAAACGGAGAGACGCCGAACGAAGCACAACAACACAAGGGTACGGACGTAACGCCACACCTGACCATGTCTATATACATGCCGCATTCATACACGCATCCGGACACAGACGCACACGCAGATACACGCAGACAGACACACAGACGTGCGCGCTTTCCCACCTTCGCTCACTTTCGCTCACTGTTGTTACTGTTTGTATTGGCTGCTGCGCTTCCGAGGGAGCACACGCGGGCTTTACGTGTCCCACACCACTTATTGAATCTATTTAGGGTGGTCCACGCGGAGAACGAACCATCACTCATTCAAGCACACAAACACCTCTTTTATAACTGTTATAAAAAGGTCTGTAGTTATTAAAAAGGGATTTTCGAGCCTAAAAGCCGTACCAGCATGCGATAACAATTATAAAGAGGTAAAACGCGGCGGCAGATCCCCAGCAAGGAAAGACAAGAAACAAAAGCGAGATCACGAGAGAAATGGTGCGGATGGCGCTGTTTGTGTATGTGGCCGTCTCCAGGCGACCATCCTGTGTGAATATTATCAGAGGCTAACGCTCTTGTGTGTGAACCTGTTTGTGCGCGTCTACAGTTGCCTCTGTCGCTGCTAAAGACGGCTCAGGGCCACCCCATGGTACGCCATTTCATCTCTTCTTCATCCAAGCGAGCGGCCACGGACGCATTGTGCATTGCTGGGGCTTCTTCAAAAGTGATCGAGTGACTGAGTGTGCGATGTCCCCCTCTCTTTCACTTTCTTTGCCTGTATGCAGCTGGTGGAGCTGAAGAACGGCGATACGTACAACGGCCACCTGGTGAACTGCGATACGTGGATGAACGTGAACCTGCGCGAAGTGATCTGCACGTCCAAGGTAACGCCGCCTTCCTAGCTTAGCGCATGGTAGCTGCGCTACACAGTCAGACACTATACTGTTCATCTCTCTGCTGCTCTCATGTGCTCTGTTCGGCAGTGCCAGAGGGAGAGGACTTGTGTCGAAAGCGGTGCGGTGCGAACTAATGTATCGCTTTGAATGCTGTTGTTTATGTGCTGTGTGAATAGGATGGCGACCGCTTCTGGAAGATGCCTGAGTGTTATATCCGCGGCAACACGATCAAGTACATCCGCGTTCCGAACGACGTAAGGCTTTTGCGAGCTTCAGCTGTCTTCGTTTCCCCACACACAACAGTATGCTCATCAATCTCACTCTCTCTCTCTTTATCTATGTGTATGTCGTCACGCTCTCCATCCCAGATCCTCGACATGGTACAAGAAGACGACTTCTCCAAGCGAGACCGCCAGTCGAACCGCGGTCGTGGTCGTGGCGGCCGCAGCGGCGTAGGAGGTAGAGGCGGCGACAGCACGCGCGGCGGACGCGGAGGCCGAGGCGGCGGTCGCGGTGGCGAAGGCGGAGGCTACGGTGGTCGCGGCGGATACGGCGGTGGACGTGGTGGTGGTGAGGGTGGCGGTCGAGGCGGGTTCCGTGGCGGGCGCGGAGGTGGTCGTGGTGGCCGAGCTCCTGGTGGTCCTGGGGGCCGTGGCGGTGGCCGAGGAGAATAAAGACGTGGCGATAGATAGGAGGGCAGACAAGCAGCCGGAGTCACATGGCGAGCTGCCCGCATCTAAGACCTAAGGGCGTGGCCTCTGATGCGTACTCCTGCGGCTTCAACAGAGTCATTGAAAAACAAACAAAAAAAGAGAGAAACACACATGGTGGAAATCAAAAGGAGCAGCGTGTCGTGGTGGTGATGATGACGAAGGGATCTAACTTTGTAGTAGCTCCTTTATTCTTCATCATTCAAATGCACTCGCCTCTCTCTCTCTCTCTCTCTCTCTTTGCGTCTTGCGTGTGTGGCGCGCAGCTGCTGGTATTAACTTATCGCGCCTCTTCACCAACCAGAGCCACCGCCATCCGCATCCCATCCCGCTTGCCTTGTCCGCTCATAGCTCTCTCGTTCTAGACACTACCGCTGGGGCCCTGTGGGTTGTTCTTGTTCAGATACGCGGCTAACCACTCGATCGGGTTGGCCGGGCGCTCCTTCACAAGCGCCGACATGCCCTGTAGCAGGATCGGCACGACCGTCTGGTCCAGGTACGCGCGGATGGGCAGCCCTTGCACCTCCACCTTGGTCTGCGCCTGCTCGGACGCCTTCTCTGCATTCTTAGCCTGGCTGTCATCGTCACCTCGAGCATCGGCGCTGCCTTCCTTCACATCCGCAGCGGCTGCCGAGTCACCGCCCTCGTCCGCGCCTTTGCTGCCTGCCGACTCCTCATCGGCGACATCCTATACGATACACACATACACACACGCTCATTGATGTTAGTCATACGTGCCAATGACTTATACAGCAATAGTGGCACATATTGCCTCAACGGAGCATCATGCATTGCCGTTCGTTCGCTCGTTCGTTACCTACCTTGTTGTCCGGCGTCTCTTTGGTTTCGGCGTCCACTGGCACTTCCGCCTCGAGATCTACAGCAGCAGCAAAGCAATGGACGTGAGCACAAGGCGGTCGATAACTCAGCCACATGCACAAGCAGACAAAGTGCTCATTAATGCGCATGGAGACAGAGAGAGATAGGTGCAGACGCTCATATACCGGTGGGTTCGACGTCGGCCATTGCGTTCACTTTCACTTTCACTTTCGCTTTAGAAGGTCAGGAAATGACTCTTGCGGCTGCTGTTGTTTGCCGCCAAAAAAGAGAAACCACTTGAAACGCGGAATTTTTCCGAGCCAGAAACGTGAATCTATTTTGAGAGAACGTATTTCTATTAACCACATTTTGGATAATAGGTCATTCATTGTATTCCCTCTTCATTTTTGCTGCTCACATTTGCAAAAGTGTTCCGAGTTTCCAGGAGGTGCTTTGACCTCCGAGGGTCATCTGGAGCACTTCTCAGCATTGAACACCTCGCAGCACTTTATCAAGAACTTTCCAAACATGTACCGGCATAGTCGACCGAGTTTTACGGTAGTTACAGTACAGGAGAACAAACTCCTGAGACCTCCAAAGTTGAAACTGGAGTAGATTCTGTAAACGATGATGGCGTCCACCCAAACAACACAAGCGAAGTCTCTCAAATGTACCCTCGGAAGGCCAACGTTGACTATGTTCCAGAGGAATGTTGATTCAGAATCTACTTCGCCATTGAACTCGATGTTTTGGCCGTGTACCAACACGAGCCAGAAATCGCTGAAGGGCTTTAACGTTTGACAGTATCAGACGTAGAAGCTCCGTAGAGACTTCTTGAAAGTGCGCAGTGCAAAGGCGACCTCTATCGCAGTAGGTCGGTCGCTTGGCTTCAGCGCGAAGCAGCGATTTCCCACCTCGGCGACCTTCTCCGGACACTTCCGACTCATCTGCGGCTTCAGGTCCCCCGATGCCACCAGCTGCATCAGCACGACCTCGGCCAGTCGGTTGTCAGCTGGACCGCGTATGTTCTCGTACGAGATCTCGTGGTTGGCCAGCTCCGAGAGCAGCACACTGGACGAGAACATGTCAGTGGCAGTATTGTAGTCTTTCTGTTCAGAGATGGCCTCTGGTGCGAGCCAATCACGTTGGCGATGATGCTCTTCGTCATTGCCGTGAAGCTGCTCCCGCCGCAAACCTTCCAACAAAATGTACAGTAGAATGCCAACAGCTACAGGAAACAACAAGCAGGAAATACTTCAACGGCTAGGTTCAGAAGGCATACTTACACAGTCGTGGCGAACGACTCAAGCTTCCACTGGTCGATGGTGGTGACCAGGTCGTTGCTGATACGAGTGTTAAAGTCTTCTTGTCTGCGTCGTTGGGGCCATCGCGCGTCTCATACGCGGGCGCTGAGCTGGCTTTGAGCTTCGCGGCTGTCGCCGAAGCATACAAAATCAGGATTTCGAGGTCCCCGGTGACCCCGTTCGCGCTGTGCGTCGGCGTGAAGCACACGCAGCTCAGCACGTTGCCCACGCACAGTTGCCCGCTCGTGGGAGGGGAGGCTCTTTTGAGCCGCAGACTGAAATCAGGGCTATCTTCTTTTGATCCTGCGGGAAATACACTTGAGTCATCGCCGCACACGCCACCAGCACAAGCAGCTAGGCGACTGCAGGTACGATCGTTGTAGCTTCGCGTCTAGATGTTCCTACGGATATTGGTCGATCACAGCAGTTGCATCCTAATATACCTCACTTTAGCAACAACAAGCAGCTGGCAGATACGAGGGGCTCACTCGAGAAAGAGTTCAGCTTGGACCCTCCACCACTACTCAGACCCTGTCCTTCACCTTCGACCGCTGAAAAAGCTGGAACTCCAAGCACCGAATTGTACAACGCCAATATTACACAAATCGATACTTCGCTACGGTGTGGTGTTGAAATGCCTTGTGCCTGTGGAAGAAGAGAACGAGCCAAGAGCCAAAGGCTGTCCGGAAACCTTTGCCATAAAACGAAGTAGTCCACTGTCATATCAGCTCATAGCTCGTAGCTCTAGCTCGTTGCGTCGGTCGTCGCTCGTTCCAGATCTTCTGTACACAACAACCTTTCAGAAACGGTGAGTTTAACATTGTCAACTCTGTGAGAAACGAGTGTAAGTAAAATCCGCAAGGATTCGCTTAACTTCACTGTGTTCGTATTTGTGCACACAGAAATCTGAGCCTGCTCCTCGGCATCTTCTCGACTGAATGTTGTCTATGAGTAAAATTGGAAAGTGATTCATTGATGGACATGCAAAGTCAACGAGCTCTTCTCGCGTGCTCCAAGAGCCTCCTCTGAGCGCCCTCGCAGTGCGTAATGACTCATCACTAATGAGTCATCTGGGAGACCCTCACCGGAGCTACTGACTTGGTCTCACTATGCGAACATTCAACTCTCCAAGACACTTGGCTTGAGTATCAGGAACTGCAAACTCGTTCTGCGGGTGACCGCAAGTGCACGAAGAAGCGTAATTGTGTTCAACACTGGAAGCAGACAATACATAAATTGGGGGGTTTGATAGGCATGGGAGTCAGCTTTCCTGTGCCCCACGGGTCATCAGCACCAGCACAAATAAAAAATAGTAAATGTCGAAGGTAATTCATATCCAGTATTTGTATTGCTCAATTCCCTCTGTTGGTGCATAGCTGCTCGTCTGCGCATTTTTTTGAATCTGCACGTTGGGCAGTCGCATTTTAGAAAATATCGTAATTTACACCCCTTTTAGAGAAACTAGCCGTACTTTTTGCTCACTCGCGCACTAAACAGAAATGAGTCAAGTCATGGTTTGTAATTGGTCACAAATCAGTCTTAGTGACGCGCACGTTGTTTATTCCCACAAGGGCCACGCGAACAGCCCCATGATCGGCTCATTCACTGCACTGCACTGCATGTCCGCTGTCGCGTGGACAATCCCATGCACTTGTCTGCATGCGGAACAGGCCTGCGCGAGCGCTCGATGCCAGCTGGGTGTGCGACCTGCTCGCACGCTCAAAGTAGGTGGTGGCGAAGCTTTCATCCTGCAGTCATTCTACAAACATAGTCACAATGAACTCGCTCAGGTTACGCGAGTCGTATAGATAATGAGCTCACGCAGCAGTGTGGATAAGGTCGAAGAGCGGAGTCAGAGTTGACGAACGAGGTCGAGGCTTGGGTGTAGTTTGCAAGGTGGAAAAGATGGCAATGCTGAGCGTTTTCCACCTATTTTGTATTTCTAGCGGAATGAAAGGTAAAAACGGAAGGTAAAAATACTACGACTCTCTTCTCTGTAATTCCAAAGGAATTCTGTGTTTCTACTCGTAGTCAACATGTAGTACGCAACGCTAGCGATAGTAACAATGTCTGTGTCGCCGACACTGCACGCACGTGTAAAGACGCGAACATGGCTGTCATGCTCGCATCTTCAAACGTGCATGCGATGCCGGCAACATCCTCAGGCTTCATGAGAAAAATAAACACGTGAGTCAAGCAGCAGCATTGCATTTATAGAAAAAAGAAATAAAAGGCAACTAAAACACCGCGAAAGTTCGTCTCAACTGAAAAGTTCAGCAGCAGATTGAAGAAAACTCCAGCTTTTCCTCTCTCGCTTGCTTGAGACTTGTTTTCATTTCCTTTCACTGGCGACGAGGACCATTGAGATCTTCGGGGAAACGATTGAGGGATCGTTTGTGCGAGCGGCTGGCTGGCATTCCATCGGAAAGTGAGCTCGACCCGCACGTTCCTCCAGCAGAGACGAGCGGGCGGTCAGAGCGTGCGAGCAGAGCACACAAGCGCAATACCAACCATCGGATCAGGCATCTTCAGCGCCAATTTCATTGACTCGCCATGGGTATCGGGCGTCGCGGCCTCGGCCCTCTCGAGGCGCTCATCGCAACAGTGTTGCTAGCAACTGGCGTCACGGCCCAGATGTGCACGTCTGCAGCTGCCAACACGCTTGCTCTCACATGCCTCAGCCCGTGCTCCGCGGGTCAGCTCTGCGCGAAAAGCACGCTCATCTCGTCCGGATGCGGATACTACACTGAGCCAACCAGTGGTCTTCTCTCACTCCTCATCATTTTTGACACGAGCATCAGATATCTCAACGATAATTCGATCACGACTTTCAACCAGACTCACGTTGCTAAGGGTATCAACTATCTGTACGGAGTGATCGAAACTGAATCCCTCTCACGTATTTGATTCATTCTCTCGCTGAACCCTTTATGTGTCATGTTTGCTTCTCCACAAATACCTCTTCAATAACAAAATCACTACGTTCGACGCCGTCTTGCCGAATATGCTCTATCTGTACGTGCTACCAGTAGCGTTCCGAGAGGACCCCAAGGTCACGACGTCCGATACGCATGTTGATCAAGGAGAGGAAGGTGAAAACTGACGGATCTGGAGCTCAGTCGAGCAGTGCCGAAGGAATAGTAAAGTGAAAACAGGCCGGGGGGGGGGGGGGGGGGGGGGGGGGGGGGGGGGGG